>VDFB02156983.1:0-29725 GCA_007258455.2 Sequoia sempervirens
AGAAGGCCTTGTATGGTCTTAAGCAGGCTCCTCGTGCATGGTACGAAAGAATTGATCGGTACTTGTCAAGTTTGAGCTTCTTGAAGAATGATGCTGATTCAAATCTCTACTTCAAGGTAATCAATGGTGATGCATTAATTTTGGTTTTATATGTTGACAATCTGCTCCTTATTGGAGAAGATCACCTAATTCTTGAGTGTAAGAAGGAGTTGACTTCGGAATTTGAGATGAAGGACCTTGGGCTCATGCATTACTTCCTTGGATTAGAAGTCTGGCAGAAACCAAATGAGATGATTCTAAGTCAAGGAAAGTACGCCATTGATATACTTAAGAGATTTGGCATGATGGATTGCAAATTCATGTCTACACCTATGGAGACCAATCTACGTAAATTGAAGGAGGCTGCAACTAGTTCAGATTTGGTGGATCCTACATTGTACAGACAGCTGATTGGATCCTTGATGTATCCAGTTAACACTAGACCTGATATTTGCTATGCAGTGAGTGCACTTAGCCAGTTTATGTGTGATCCGAGACAGATACATCTTGTTGCAGCTAAACATATCCTGAGATACTTGCGTGGAACAGTGGGATATGGGTTGAGGTATACTTCAGATGCAGACTTGGAGTTACATGGTTTCACTGATTCTGATTGGGCAGGTTGTGTCACAGATCGGAAGAGCACCTCTGGTTGTTGCTTCAGTTTGGGTTCTACTATGATTTCTTGGTGCAGCAGGAAGCAGTCATCTGTAGTATTGAGTACAGTAGAGGCCGAGTACATTGCAGCTTGTATGGCAGCTCGGGAAGCAGTGTGGTTTTGTAAGCTCCTTGCAGGATTGTTTGGACAATCAATGGAGCTTACTATCATTCATTGTGATAATCAAAGTTGTGTGAAGCTTTCTGTCAATCCTGTATTTCATGACAGAACCAAGCATGTTGAGATCAAGTACCACTATATTAGAGATATGGTACTGCGGAAGGCTGTACAATTGAGGTACATCAGCATTGATGAGCAGACGGCAGATATTCTCACCAAGCCTCTCACCAGGATAAAATTTGTGTACTTCTGAGATAAGCTTGGTATGGTGGAGAATCCAGCCTTGACTGAGTAAGAGTCTCACTATCAATGAGCCTTGTTAATGCATTTTCTTCTGAGACGGAAGAATTTGAGGTGCAAGCCCTTGTTAATGCATTTTCTTCTGATACAGAAGAATTTGAGGTGCAAGCCCTTGTTAATGCATTTTCTTCTGAGACGGAAGAATTTGAGGTGCAAGCCCTTGTTAATGCATTTTCCTTTGAGACGGAGGAATTTGAGGTGCAAGCCCTTGTTAATGCATTTTCCTCTGAGACGGAGGAATTTGAGGTGCAAGCCCTTGTTTCCACCCTCTGAGCTGAGTCATGGTGGATGTCATGTGTGAAACTCTATGACATATGTTGTACTTGTGTTTCACCCTCTGAGAAAGTCATGGTGAAAGTCACGTTGAGGTGACAACATCACGCAAGTGATGAACACTTGTACTTACCATAGTATGGTTGTAGCCATTATGGTTGATATCGTGTTGAGGCGATATCTAATATCACGTTAAGGTGATATTCTTCTCTTCACATCTGGTTGTAGCCAATGTGATGAGCATCATGTTGAAATTTGTGTTGAGCAGCTGGAAGTTCTCTCCCTAGCTGAGAGGGAGTGTTAATGATATTGCAGCTTCAGGTTCGTCCTTCCAGCCACGAGTGAAGACATAAATGAATGTAGCCATTGGCTATTTATTTATATGTGACAATTAATGAGAATGGGCGCATCTCTTGGCAACAATATAATTCTTATCTTGGGCCGACTTTCCTTGTAAATTAGATTTATTATTTGTAATTATATTTATTTGTATTTTGGCCGACCTTGTACATGAAGAGGTGCGACCTCTCTCACACTTGTATATATACAAGGTCACCATCCTCCATTATTCATCAAGCAAGTTCAATTCATTCTCTCATTAAGGTGCGAATTTCTTCAAGAGCATAAGTGCGAATTTCTTCAAGAACAGAATTGCGAATTTCTTAAGGGCAGAGTTTGCAATCCAAGGAAGTGCAGATATTCTTCTGTTATTGCATCTGGCATATGTGTTGTTTATTGGCCTTGTGATTGGCCTCATTGTAAAGAGAATTGTTGCCATTATTCTTATATAAGAGAGATCTTTTGTTGTTGGGTTTTTCTCCCTCAAGAGGAGGGTTTTCCCAGGGTATCTGCTGTGTTATTTAGTCTGATTTGAATTAATTTCTGTGCATACAATCTGATCATTAAAATTTAACAAGGATTGAGTTGTCTGAGAAGCTCGAAAGAATTGTTGCAGGTGTGCAAGGAGTCCTAAGCAATTGAGAGTTGAAGAGGACAAGCCGTAGGGATGCCTTGGATGTGATTTGAGGTAAGATTGTAGCAAACAAGATGGGATGGGTTGTGAGAAGACCCACAAGAATATTTTTTGGGAACGATATTGGGAGAAGGTAGAAAATGAGAAGTTTGAGAAGATGGAACAAATAGTCTGTGAGGAAGTGAGAAACATCAAGATGAGCGTAGATAAATTGAAGAAGAATATTGGTAAAGATGAGAAGATATTGGTGAAGAAAAATGAGAATAAAAAAGAGGACAGCAGAAAGAAGAGTAGAGAAAAGGCGTGTTGCAACCCAAGAGAGAAAGAAAAAGAAGTGCAACCCCTATAAAGGATGAAGATGTAATTGTGAACAATAGTGGTCCAAAATTTGACGAACAAATTTGTGGAGATGAAGATGATTTCTTGTTGAAAAAAGAGATGGAAATAATCAACAAGTTGTTGGAAAAAGGATTGATGGACCAAACACGAAGAGGAGTTTGAAAAACTTTTCATTGGAGGTGAGAAGATGGATGTTGCAGCAAAGAATGAGAAAAAAGATGTTGGGGCAACAAATAAGAATGAGGTAAGTTTTTGCTTTGACTTTAATTGTGATAATTTTATACCTTCTTCTTTGAGATTAGAAGATGATTTCGAACAAGAAGAGAGCACGCAGATGGAAAATTTTAATTTTTCTGGAATAGAAATTGCAGATTTGTGTAAGGATACAATAGATTTTGATTGTTGCTTGGATGAAACATATTTGGATGTAGGATTTGTAGAGAGGATGTTGCAAGTGAAACTTGGTGGAGGTAGTTAGTTTATGGTGTGATTGAACCCATGAATGAGAAGAGGAGAGTAGACTGTATTTGGTGGAGAGTGATGCATGGTGGATGTGAATCCATGAGAAGCGAGAAGAATTGTGAATGGAGTTGTGGAAGGAGGATGGTGCTTGTGTTAGCGAAGTGCTGGAAGAAGAGGAAGAAGATATCATTTTATGTGCACTTTGGATAGCGATGGAGTTCGCTGCAAATTACTTGCAATCTAAAAGAATGATTCTACCATTCAACTCCATCTTTGTGAGCCTATGCTCACAAACTTTCAACCCCGGGTGTTTGATGTAGGAGCATCTAGGGGTACCCAGCAATCTTGCACAACCAAAAATATTTTAACATTTTATGCTTGTGTTTTGTTTTGATTTTTGGTTGCAGGCACTATTATTTTAATGTTTGAAAAGTTTTAATTTTTCAAAAAGGGAAAACTTCCATGTCCAAGCTTGTGTGAACATTTATTGTAATATTATAACTCCATTAAGAAAATTTGAAATTACATCTTGTTAAAAGATTGGAATGATGGGCATTAATGGAATGGAGAAAGTGGGTGTAAAGTGGGAAGATTTTTTTTGAATGCCATTGAATTCTCAAGCCAAAGAGACAAAACCCACGTCCAAGAAGGAAGAAGGGAGCATTATGGAAGTTTGACTGGAGGGGAAAGGAAGATTGTCTAGGTCGTGACTGTGAGACCCAATCTCAGTAAAATGGCCATAACTTTCTCATATGGTAACGAAATCGAGAATTTCAAAATGATCCGGAAAGCTGAGAATGAGGCACACAAAACCCAAGTTGGCGTTTTAAAAGATTCATGATAATCAGGGAGCAAGGATGGATAGAATATGACGGGTTTCTAGAAGCTCTATGCAAGAAAAAGGAGGAGAGGGCAATATGGAGTTAAGAGAAAAAGTGCAGAAATTTTGGAGAAATGAAATGAGAAGTTTTGGGGCAGCGAAAGGAAGCTACAGGAAGAGCATGTGGAGCAGATTTGAAGCCTTTTTCTTTTGAGAAAATTATGTAATTGTTTCAATTTGATTGAATGCAATAAAAATTTGAATGTGTTTGCATTTCTTTGGGTTTTATGAGTTGTTCTTATTTGCAATAGAGACTATGTTGCATTGTGAGTTTGTGATCAGCAGTTTGTGCTTGCATCATAGACCCACTTGTAGTAGTCCTCCTCCATCAAAAGCCATTGTAGCTCTTCTCATCACATGTCCAACCTTATGTAGTGCCTGCACATAAATCATTAAAAACAAAAGTCAAGGGAATAAAAAATTTCCATAGGTGCTTACTCCTTTGCATTATGCCATTTAGGCATGCTTTCCAATTCTTCTTTGCATCTTGTATCTTTTCCATGGCTTGTTGCCCTATCACAAACTATCAAGAGTCCATTTTCCTCTTCGTTTATTTTTACTTCAATATAAACATTTGGCATGCTCACAATATCAGGCCCTTCACATTCCATCTTTACAATTTCACCTCTTTTATGAGGACTTCTTCTTCACCATCAAATATGGGGCTTCCAAACATCTCCATCTCTGCTGCTACTTCATCTATGGGGTCACTTCCACAGATGCAACCTATCGGACCACCTCTTATGATAGGCTGTATTCTTCTTCATTGCAATCTTTGAACTCTTCTTCTCTCACATTGTAACAATCAATATTTTCTATTTTCCCCCCGTTCAGGGTAAAACTACTCAAGATCTTCATCCCACTCATCCTCTTCATCTTAATCCCTTCATCTATTTTCTTTCTCTCAAACTCTTTGCAAATCACATTTAAGGGCCTTTCATCCACTAATAATTCTGTCAACTCCTCAAGGGATTCCTATGCTAGTAGCTCTATCACTTGGTTAATCCTAGACTCTGTAGCTTTCCTCTGAAAATAACTCTTGCTCACAAGTTGAGTATTTATTCCCACCAATCTTTTTCACCTTCTCACAATGCTTGAATGTCTTTTTTTAGCTGTCTTTTTCTTTGCTTTCCTATTAATGCTTTCTTCATACTGCTCCAACATCCACCTTAATTCCTCCAACTAAAACTCCAATTTTTGTAGCTTCCTTTGTTTGTCTTTTGTTTGCTTCTGCCTGATTTCTTCTTCCAACTTAGGTTCCCTTTTTTTCACATCATGAAACAACCCAACATCCGCATCCACAACCATACCCACAACACTCCTCTAAGCTATTCAGAACACTTCTCACAAATTCTCTACTCCCAGCGTCTTAGGATGCCCTGATCCAAAAACTGATGCAGATTTCTCTAATCTGCCATTTTATCACTAAGAACAATATTTTGTTCTTGCCATTCAAGACTCTTCTCTAAGACCTGTCTCAAACACACTCAACAAACTGAAAAAGAAAGAATGTGTAAGAGGATTTATAACACTCATTAAAATCCTCTCCAAGTTAATAAATGAACATAGCATAATGTAAAACTACAGCTGAAGATAATACTTCCACACAACAAATCATATTACACTTATATCAGAAAAAGAATATTTACAAACTCTCTACTCTATCTCATTTTACATTAAACCAGGATTATTTCCAGATCTCTCCAATCTCCCAAAAACTCTTAAAAAAGCTCCCAAAAACTGTTCTCTAAGAATTCTCTCCCTTTTCTCCCAGCAGCACACCCCACAAATAAACAAAAACCCCACGGAAAAAATGGGCAAACCCCCTCCAAACCACTACAGCAGTTACAAATTCAACAAAAGACATCCACCACAAGTATTTTCCTAAAATATCTAAATGAATTGACTGACAGGAGGTGAGAAATAGTCATTAAAAGGGCAGTTACATCATTTATTGTGGAAATCATGCCACTATCTCTGCCAGAACCACTGCCTACGTTTTCTCCTGAACCTTGGCTGACAAGTCTTTTGGGACTATCAATAACTCTGTTTAATGGTCACACCCTCTTAAATTCTCTTTCATAAAAATTACTCTGGAAAGATCTCTGACCTGCCTTGTCTTTCTTGAATGCCTGGCAAATATAATATGCTTATGATATCTTTATTCAACTTCATAAATTCTCTTCCTACAAATCCAGCCTTTACTTGGACCAAACCAACCCTCAGGCAAGGCTGGGAAAGAGGAAACGATAAGTTCCCTCAAATGCAAATCAAGCTAGTATCATCTATATCTAATTGAAAGATAGCTGCACAGAAATGGGAAAAATAGTTGAAATCAGTTATCACCCATTAAATTCTTCATTATTTCTACTTTTCAACAATTGCTATAAACATTCCGAGTAAAAGCAAGACACAGTCTGCATAAAATGTAAAATATTAACATCAGGAAGTAGGAACTCATGTCTAGCCAGAAATTATCCCTATTTATGAAGTCTGCCCAGCTGCAGAAATTTTTCTCCAAAGTCTATGGCATGATTAGAATCAAGAAGTACACTTCTAACTGTTTTTGGACAAATACAATATCACAAGCCCTTGCCTCTCAGCACATTTTAATTTGTTTCAGGTTAACTGAAATCTGCTCCAAAATCCTGTTACTTATAAAACATTCTCTGTTTGATTTTCAGTTTATGTGATCAACATTTTTAATTCTTTCAGCCCATACCGAGTCATCATCTTGTACATAGTCACATGGTGCTCAGTTACTTAATGATTATTTACATACAATTATATTTGGATCTTACAAAATTACTTTTAATTGCATTTTCTACAGATATACTGATGTGATGTCAATGAATGAAAGCTTATTTACGTAGGAGAAACTTAATCCAATCCATCAGTTTGGTTATGTAAGGATTCGTCACAAAAGCTAATATAATATTTTCATGATCCCTTTATTATCCCCATAAAGCTCTCTGAGATATATCTGCACCTTCTGCTGAAGCTTATATTATGCATGGAAACATTGCACACGTTTTAGATATTTCTCTGCAGCGTTATTTCTGAAAAATATATAATACATTGTTTCGTGCTGTGTTCTGGATTCTATTTTATTTCTTCCATTGCATAGCTCTTTTTTTATAGTTCTCGATCTTTGGATTATAACTCTGATTTAATATTATTGGCAACAAAGTACTTGTGGTATCCTCGTATTCTCAAATGTACTTTCTGAAAAAATATTCTATAATTGAAGCAAGAAGCAGTTCACTTCTTTGCATTGGGAGAGAGACTTGCACAGCAAGCTTTCAGCCTTCTGAGACGTAGAATGGAAACATTGTGTGTTGTTAACGATGTCACCTTATGAGATTCAGTTAGAAACATGCTTATTGGGATGGACAAGTCTCCTATGTTGCATCTTGTGTCTCATTGAGGTTATTGTTAGAAGATCTGTTATATTATTGAAATTAATGAGGACAATGTTTGAAATTTACACCATCTCCTCGGGAATTTCTACACTATTCTTGTGATACAAAATTCAATTCTTTCACCAAATGGCAGAAAGCATTAATCATGTCTTTGTTTGGCTGTTTTCACCATAAAAATATTCATTTTTAGCACCATTTGTTTCCTAAGGCAATCAAAGAATTTCTGTTTCACACGAAAGCTTATCAATTCACTGTGATCTGCTCTTTGCAGCTTGCTTTTTTTGTATGTCATGCCAGGGAATTGGTCAATGTGCAGAATCATATATTAAATGGGCAGTCAAATACCAATAAGGTTTAATTGCTTATGATCTAATTTTTTTAACAAGGTCTGGGTTTAGGAGTGTGTCTTTCTTGAAAATTCAACAGAGCAAAATGTTACTATATTTCCATGCTTAAGGTCAAGCTTTGCAGGCAGAGACACGAAACAGAGGGATACCAGACATCTTTAGCAGAAACAACGTTAAAGATGTCTCAAATGCTTCTCGAGTTATAGAATGAGATTATTGATCCTGTCCTGCAAATGCAATGCTCCAAGATAAGTTGGAAAATACCTGCTTAACCAAACCATTTAATGCATTCCTATCTTCTAACCCGTGTGCAAATCCTTCTATTTGGCTCCTAGAATCCGACATACCATAGTTCATCCTAATTTGAAATTGCCACCTTTAGATGGCCATCTTTCCCCTTTATTTGTGATTGACCAATCCTTAACCTTGGGCATTTGGGGTACAATTAGGTCCTTTTATCCAATCACTGTCAAATTTAATGTAATATATATTTAATTAAGATGCTTAGGGAAAAGTACATTTTCTCCTTGAATTCTATCTCAAAAATCTATAAAATAGATCTCCCAATCTATCATTTTAACATAGAAATTGCAAAGTTTTCACTAGGTAACTAACTTAGAGCCATTTTTCCTAAAGGAGCTAGAGCATCTTAGTGGTTACTAAATTGTAACAATGTGTTAGTTTCCATCGTAAAGTCTACAATTTTTTCATACTCATAGTAGTTTCTATAACAATTCTCTTCAACTTGGGTAAATTTTTCTTAAGTTTTTGCAATAGTTGGATAGGTTTTAGGTTTTCTTTTGCTTTTGGTTAAATCTCACTTCATTTCTATCCCAATTTGTATGTTCTCCTTGTACCTTCTCTAATCACTCTCCATCCATTTCTTCAATTCCTGTATCCATTAACCCTCACTTCTCTCATCCTTCTTACATCCTTTTGAGCCATTGTTCCCTTTAGCTTGGTTTTCCTTTCAATTCCTTTTAGTTTTCATCACCCATCTTCCAAACTTATGTTTTCATCTCTCATAAAAATCCTCTTCATTTCCATCTTAAACTTGTTTCACTTTGTTTCCATTGTATCATCCTTTCCTCTCTCCCTCTACATCTTTCTCCCTCAAACCTTATCTTACCTAGTTTTAGGTTTTCTTCCCACTATCTTCTTCAATCCACCCAAATTTTCCCTCAACCCATGTTTTATCCTTCTTACTTCAAATATATTTCCATGAATATTAATACCTGTAAGTTTTGTTTCCATTTGACTTACTTTTTCAATCTCTCAACCTTGTCATTATCAAGCTTTCTCTTTTGTTGTCATTTATTATTTACTATTAGGGTTTTCCTATTTACACTTTGGATTAGTTAGATTTCTAAACTTTTTCAATGTTTTATTATAGCTCTTAGACATATGGATTTATGCTTGAAAGCCCGTAAGAGGGTTGGTTGAAGCCTTTAACCATTCTATTTTGCAAAGTTTCCTTTATGCATTTTTGGAATTATAGGGGAAATATAGTAGAATCTAAAAGGAATTATGAGGTGTGCCAAGAGGAAAGTTTGGAGGAAATCACAAGGTGTTCAACTAAGAGTAATATTTGAGTCCATTTTGACATATAGGATCAAGGAATCCTCTAAGGCTATACTACAGTGTTGGGCATAAAGACATGTCTAGGTTGTACCCTTGGGCATAAGTTTGTCTTACAACCTTGTCCTTGGCTCAGAATTACTGCAATTGAATTGGTAGCTTCTTGGCAACATGCATAGTTCATCTCCAAGGTGTATGACCCTCTATATAAGGGTGTATTCTCTATTTTCTATTTTTCTCAACCTTTGTATTTACACTTAGATGCAACATATTTACTATTTTTTGTTAAAAGGTAAAAGCAAGTTTTGAAGGGACCTGAAACCCTATAATGTTCAAAAAAATCAGCTAAACATAAACTAAACCACAATAGATAAGTAACATAGCAAAAATGACAAAAGAAAACACACTACAGAGTAAAAAAGTAAAGCTTAAAGTTTCAAAACAATAAGAAGCAACATATTTACTTGTATACTCCATTCTTTGCTCATTTTCCTAATATGTTTCCATACAAAGAAGTGATCTCTAGGCTATCCCAGACCTTCCCTAAAAGCTTCAAGGCTATGTGGCTGATAGGATGAGGTTATACCCTTGGGTATATCCCCTAGTTGCACATTAGTCCCTATATTAGAATTGATTGAAATTTGGTCTAGAAGCTCCTTGGATAGTCCTAAGTTCATTTGTAGTTGTAATGACTTTCTATGGGTGCATTTGAACCATTCATTTTGTCATTTTTCATTATAGGCTCTTATTGTTTGTGTGTTTGTGGTTGTGATTTCAATTTTGTTTCTTGTTTCCAACTTGTCTTTCATTGATAGTCAATTCCATCTTCTATTATTGTAGTGTAGGAAATTGTATACCTTTACAATTTCACACTATGTTTGGGTCCCTTAATTTATTGGACTTAATTAAGCTTCTAATTTTTCAAATTATGCATTCCAAAGCCTTATTTTTACCATTTTCGAAAGGAGAACCAACATTAAATAAATGCATTTAATAACTAGCACTTGCACTAGAAGGGGTGCAAGGGTTACACCGATAGAAATGAATATGTAAGTGGATTTTTATGTGCATTAAAGGCAAATCCAACCAAATCAAATATTTATGGGGAGAATGATCTGCATTTACTGAAGACAACACACATTTTGACAAAGCACATTCCGAATAAATTTGCATTACCTTTCGGAACAGCAAACAACCTGGTTTGACGGGAGCGATTACTAGATTATTGGCAACTTTAAATAAAATCTAATCTTCACCCAGTTGCTTCATAGCTACACTGTAGACTAGAATTTTGTGCATTAAAATGGCCTTAACATTTAAACCCCCTTATTTATCAAAATGAAAGAACTTACCAGTAAATGTCGTAGACAAAAGGCATTGTGCTGCATGAATCTATTAAAGATGCAAAACAAGAGGCAACCCTGTGTCATGTAGAATTTACAACAAAAATATTATGAAACCCTATCATGGTGAAAACATTAAAAAATGAGACCAACCAAAACCAAACTTCCTACAGTTGCTGCTTCAATCTATTCACAATGAACGAAAATCAAATTGTACAATATTTATTAGAGTAATTAATAATGGTCATCTTTAGTTTATTAGGAAGTTTCTATTTTATACGTCAGTTTAGAGTTTAGTATGTTTCTATTTTAGAGTTTAGTATGTTTCTATTTTCGTTCTTTGTTTTTCTCTATATAAGGAGACTACGTCTCCATTTGTAATCATCCAATCTTGAATATCAATAATATTTACATGGTATCAGAGCGGGTGACGAGCCTTTAGAATTTTTTTCGTGCCCTAGTTACCTGGAATTATTTCTAGAATTTTTTTGAACAATTTTTTATGAAAAATCGTGTTGTTTTTTCGAAGATTTTCTAGAGTGCAAAAATTTCGAAATTGTTTTTTTTTTATTTTTTTTTGTGGCTCTTATGAGAAATTCGAAAGTTTTTTTCTGAAAATTTCATGGATCTGAAGGCGCGGTTTCTTGGTCGCAACTTCTGATTTCTGGTTGTGCCCGCGTTCTCTATTGGCACGATCTTTGTTCTGGGCGTGTCGTTTCTCCTTCTAGCAGCGCGACATTTCCTTCTGACGGCGTGGTTTCTTCTTCTAGCCGCGTCTTTTCTTTGTTGTGGCGCGATTTCATTCTCCAAGACACGTTTTCTTCTCTAGTGGCCGCGACAACTTCTCATTTCGTTTTCTTCTTTTCTGCTGGTCGAGGTTTTCGTCGTCCGTGTCACAACAGCCACAATTGTTGAAGACTTCTGCTGCGTGATCACGTCACATTTTGTACCTGTTTGGTGGCTGTATTTTGGTCCATACACCTGCGTTTTTTGGTGTTTTGTGAGCTCGCAAAAAATTCTTCTAGTTTCAGTAATCTGGTCGCGATTTTCTTTGATTCTGATTGTGCCAGCTGCATTCTATGTTCTCCAAACTTCTGGTATTTTTTAGAAAAAGTTTTTGCAATTTTTTTGGTTTGTCAATGGCGGCCAGGATTTTCTAAACAGTCGTCTAGGGTTTTGACCTATTTTTTGAAGGCAGGAAATTTTTTCGATTCCAAATTCTTGGTGGGTTTTTCGAGAGCTCAACTGGGTTGGTCTCTGAATTTTCTGGGTGCATCGTTTTTTGTGCCTCAATTTTTGTGCCGACGGATTTGTCTTGAATTTTGTGCCAGTTGATTGTCCAGTGTTCTGCCAGTTGATCACAACGTTACCTCATTTTTTGTGCTTTGGAAAACGAGAGGGATGGCAACTTTGTCCAATGTTATGTTGGAAAGTTCGCAGAGGTTTAATGGCAAGAATTACAACACGTGGAAGCAGAGGATGCTTACCATCTTTGAGTACCGATGTTTGGATGCGCTTGTTCTTGGTACAGAAGTTCGTCCCACTGTTGTTGGGAAGGATCAAGACAAGTATGATGGAGGTAATAGGGAGGCAGTCATGTTGCTCAAGTTATCAATCACCGATGAGATGCTTCCAGAGGTGCCATTTGGCAAGTCTGTTGCGGAGATATGGAAACATATGAAAAATCTCCATGAAACGTCGGATAAAAGCCGAGCTTTCTTTCTGAAGAACATGTTTTCGATGATGATGGATGAGAAGATGTCCCTGCAGGAGCATCTTATGAAGATCAAGGAAATATGCGATCAACTAGAGGCCATTGGTCTCAAGATGGAAGAGGAGGATATGGTAGTGATTACACTGAAGAGTCTACCACGATCCTACGAACATTTTATTGAGACGCTCAACATTACCTCCACTAATGTTGACTTGAAGTTTGATGAGATGTGCAATAAGTTATTGCAACAAGCTAGGTGGAGACAACAATTTGGGAGCAACAGTGATATGGTCAGTGCGGAACAAGCATTTGTTGCCAAGGACAAAGGCAAAGGCAAGTCCACTCAGCAGAAAGGACAACGCACATCTGAGGAGGGTTCCAAAAAGAGTATCACCTGTCACTATTATGGGAAGCTTGGTCACATCCAGAGGTTCTGCAGAAAGCGGTTGGCTGATCAAAAGTCCAACCAAGAACAGTCTCAGCAACAGGCTCATGTAGCAAAGCATTCTGAGGAGAAGGTGAAGGAGTCAACCTTCTATGCATTTTAAATTTTTTCTATGTTTAGTTAAAACGATGACCATTAAGGGAGGGTATTAGAGTAATTAATAATGGTCATCTTTAGTTTAGTAAGAAGTTTCTATTTTATACGTCAGTTTAGAGTTTAGTATGTTTCTATTTTAGAGTTTAGTATGTTTCTATTTTCGTTCTTTGTTTTTCTCTATATAAGGAGACTACGTCTCCATTTGTAATCATCCAATCTTGAATATCAATAATATTTACAATATTGTATGACTTTATCCCTTTCGATTTCCAAGCAGATAAATAATGTCGCCCTTGCATCCCTCCCAAGAAAAAAGAGTACCCTCGATTCCTGAATGAGGTGAAGGCCAAAAAAGAGAGGCATGCACAACCAAAAAAAATAGACAAGATGGAGTTGAATCTTACCAATTTTTCCTCTCATTAACGAAACAAAAATCCTCAAGCCTTGATCTCTATCTATGCTTATACTCGCATCGTTGAAAACAATCTTTCATTATGTAGGTTAATGCACTTTCACCACTTTCACTAAAACCATTGAAGTGACTTACCTCAAGCTTCTACACAAATTGTGTCATGATGTTAACGATGCCAACAAGAAAAAAAAAGGGCAGACTTTGTAGGAAGAATTTGATGGAACCCTACAAACAAAAATTTCTTTAAAATCAAATGAAGCAAAACCAGTCTCCCTATAGCAGCTGCTTTAAAATGAAATGAAGCAAAACCAGTCTCCCTACAACGATTGTTTCACTACATTTATGTCGTGATTTTTGCAGCCTTCTAAACGAAAATATTTGTTGTGAGTTAATATCTATTTTCATGCTTGACCCAAGGAAATCCAATACGATTCGGGAGATCCAATTTCATCTAACGGCAACGGTGACCTATAAATCATTTGCTAATTAACAATAACCCAGCAGTTGTTTTACGACGTAAGACAAGTTTTGAGTGAAACTTCACTCTATATATAGCCTATCAGCTAATTAAATTGGCTTGGATCATGTGTCTTGGAGATATAGGCTAGGATCCATTCGCCCATGGGCGAATGGGTCCCCTTTATGAGCCAAAACCCATTTTAAAATATGTTTTTGGAGGCAATTTAACATTCAAAATTCATATTGTAAGTGTCTGCTTTTGGAATCTAATTTTCAGGAAATTGGATAAACACCTATAAATACAATTTTTTTATCATTTGAAATGATTACAAGAAACAAGAAGTAAAATTCAAGAGAAAATGTTATTTTCAAGAGCATTTAAGAGCAGTATTATTAGTCATTATTAGTAGCAATCAAGATCCTAATATCATGTCAAAGTTTATGTGCATTCATGTTGTCTTGTGAAGGCTAACAAGTGTTGTAGGTCTTCATATATTCAAGCATTCAAACAAATCAAGCAAGCAAGATCCAATTCCCTTGAAGTGATGTGTATGACTTCAGTCCTTCAAGGAAGCTATTGAAGGGTGGTGAGTTGCAACAATGGTTCATTCATCATTTCCTTTCTTTCCATTCAAAGTTTTTATCATTGACATTGCCATTGTGAAAGTGGAAACACTATTCACAAGGTTTGATTGAGGCAAGCCCCTAAAATGGCCCAACATTTTCTCGTTTGAATGTGCAGGTTATAGGTTGAAGAAGGATTGAAGAAATCTTGAAGAGCAATTTTGCATTGTTGCATTTGTTGTCCTCATTCTTCTCAACTGATAGAAACTAAGTTGTTGAATTCATTTCCGACATTCCAACAAGTTTGTAGGTTGAAAACATCTCAAATCTAGCACCAAAGGACCCCAAAAGTTGATCAGGACACCCTTACAAGGACCCATTCATCCATGGGTGACCTAGTCCTCCTATAGTGCTTGAAACGAGCTTTTCTGGGTTGGTACATCACTCTACGCTTCCTGAATCCACTTGCAAACTATTGCTTCTATCTGTTGTTGGGATCTTGCATTTTATATATTATGGCATATAGAAACATTAAGTTAATCATTCTAAAATATTTTCAATCCATTCCAATCCCCCCATTAGATGTAGATTCAGGTCTGATTGGCTCACCAGTAGGGCTGAAAGTCAATCTTTTCACCTTGTGATCTACATCTCAATGAAATTTAAAAAAAGGTCACTATTGCATCCTAGGTTCTTTGCATTAAGGACCTAGAATCCCTTTTTCTATATTTCATTCTGGTGAACTTGATTTGGAAGTCTTTCAAACCCTAGATCTAGGTTTTGCATCATTGTATTTTGCATGTTTTCATCATTAAAAACTCATAAAAATATAAAAATATTGCATACATTTTGCATTATAGTTTGCATTAGTTTATGTTTCAGACATTTAAATCACAAGTTCATTTAAAATTGCACTCAAAATTGTCACTTTTGTCTACACATTGTCATACATTTGCACTTGCATTTCATCATTTTTTTTGGAAAAAACAGTCACTTTGCAACTAGAAACAGTAGTCATAAATAGTAACTTAGACATTCAGTTTTTAATTTTTCAAACCCCTACACAAAGACTCATCCGTCCCTAGGCGACCCTATCCTTGCACAGGTGTTCAAACAAATTTTTGCATACATTTTTGTCTTTGTATTTGCACTGTGTTTCTACTAGAAAATCTTTTTTTTGGAATTCTGAGATAGTATCTTTGCATGTTAAAGAAAGTGGTTCTTTTGTTTAATTGAAAACATTTTCCTTCTTAGCATTTCAAATTTTCAAACTTGTAGAAAGATTGTTTAAATTTTAAATTTGGGATGAGAGAGAGGACGGGAACATCAATGGAGATACTAGTGATGACGATGATATAGCAGAGGAGACAAGGGATGATGAGGACCAACAACCTATAGGAGAGGAGCCTGATGAGCCGAAGAGGTCGTGAATGCCCCTGAGGAGAGACCGACATCTCATCCTCATGTCACTCGAGCGCATACAATGACTACAACAAGCATCGCGTCCCATGAGCATGGAGAGTGTAGCTATACCGCACCTACCACCCTTCCTACCCACGAGAGGAGTCCCAATAGGGAACTTATTGTATCTTATTGAGATCTTGATTGGCAGGCTGGCGATCTAGGTGATGGTATGCTATTTTCTTTTTTATGTTTTAGTTATGTGTTACTTGTTATATCTTGTTCTAATTTATGTTATGTTTCTCTTCTTGTAGTTGGTACACAAGAGTGGCTAGACTTCTTCAGTCGAGTCACCTTAGATATGACACCTCTCATGCCCCCACAACAAGTGACACAAGTGGAGCATAAGCCACCACCTAGTGTGGGGCACCATGCTGACCTATTTGAGCCCTTATCCAGATGGAGGACAACCTATGACAATGCTATGAGGGCACAAGTGGAGAATTTGCACTCTCAAGTGCAACAATTTCAAGATCAAAGAGGGCAATTTAAAGACCAAGTAAAGCAGTTAAGAGAGGTAGTGAGCCTAAGGTTGGCCTCACTCACTAGACTTCTAGTGGAAGCAAATGGTGTAATTCAAAAGTACCATGCACCATCTTCTTTGGATGAAGACACGTATGTGTAGTTGATATGTCAAGTCCAAACCCTGACTGCAACAAAGAAACAATGGCCTCAATTTACAAGAACATTCTTCCATTTGGTTGACCTGAGTTTGATTTTTAATGTTGTGTATATATGTGGAGTAGAACAATTTGTAGATATGAGGATATTTTTAATAAAGTAATCGGACTTCGTGGGCTAATGCAAGAAGTTGGGTCCACAAAAAGTTCAAAAAGTGGAAGTGTTTTTGTTGTTTTGCAAAATTTGTCACACTTGAACTAAAAATTTGAGGCACTTACACAATGAATCTTAGAAAATTTAACATTTTGAATCTAGTTTCCAAATATGTAATTTATTCAAATACCCAGATGATAGAAATTGAATTTTGATAGGGATATATAAAAACCATTTTTTAAAAATCATTTTTTTTACTATACCATGCACGTGTACAGACACCACTTTTTGATGCAAATAAAAGTATTTTGCTAATTCCTTTTGGAGAAAGATAGCTAACATGAAGATTGATGAGGATTTTTTTTTTGTAATTTTTTTCTTAATATTTTTTTGTTGAATTTTTATTGGCCTTAATTGTTGTTTTTAAAAATCAATGTGTATGGACAACATAATTGGACCTAAACTAAACATTTTTTGAATCTTTTTTTTCATTGTGTAGAGAATTGTCTGAAGATTGATGCCATATAATTTTTTTTATAAGAAAATTAACTAAAAAAAAGTTATTAAAAATTTTTAAAAGTCTGATATTTCAAGTTTATAGACTAGTTTTCTTAGAAACTAATTAAAAAATAACAAATGTAATCCAATCTTTAAAATATATATATATATATATGGAAACTTGACATTGTGTTCTTTAATGAGTTTTAATTTCATAGATTGATTTAGAAAAAAAGTTCATCAGCCATATTGCCAAAGTTGGACATTTCTCTTGAACCTGCCTTAGTTTTTTAGTTACAGGTCAAAAGCTAAGGGTTGGGTTGCCAAGTCTTTCATAAGCCTAAAACTAAAGCAATATGTGGGTTGGGGATTCAAAATTTTAAAAACGCATACGTCTTACAAAATGTATACGTGTTCTTTATTTGCTTGATTATTTAAAAAATTAAATACTTTTTAGAAATCCGTATGCATTTTTTAAATAACACGTATGCATTTCTAATTTAGGTCTTTAATTTTTTAAATAAATGACTAGTGCGTGTTATAAAACGCGTACGCATACGTGTTTTTTAGTGCTTACATATTTTAGGCTCGGGTATTTGAAGCATAATGCATACACATTTTTTTAATAACACATACGTGTTTCCTGTGAGATTTTTTTTGCCGAAACTTCCCCTCTTCATGGACCCAACTTCTTGCCTTTACCCTCATCTTAGAGGGAGTAAAAGTTGTATAGAATAAGGGGGAGCCTATAAGTTTTGTATGTATAGAGAAATATTAGTTACCCTTTTCCCTTGATGTCAAAGGGGGAGAGAATGTGCATCAAAGGGGGAGAGTTTGTGCACACCAATTGGTTTTTCCATCAATGACAAAGGGGAGATTGTTGCAGCTTGATAAGCTTATTTGTCATTGATGTCAAAAAAGTGCTAACTTTGGAGATTGTTGGTATGAGGAGATGAAATAGGGGGAAATAGGGTTCCACCTTTTAGGAGATGGAAGTAAGGGATAAGGACCTTCTATTTCACCTATTTCATTCAAGGTAATCTTAGAGATCTCAATCCAAGGATGAAATGAGGGACAAAGATCTTGCAATAAGGTATCCTATGGTGTGATTAAAGACTAAAAAGGGGTTCACCATGAAGCTAAGGCTTGGAAAGACAAGTAACATGCAAAACCTAATGACAAAACCTAATGATGTGCAAGACTTAAGTAAATGACCTAGAAATGAATGCAAATCAGAACAGTAAACTAGAAAAGTACAAAGGTGCACATGGAAACTTGTAGAAGCTCATAACAAGATTTGAAATGTTGAAAATGTTGAATTTAATGCACACTGGGACTCATACACCAGGCTAGGCGATTTAGTCCTAGATTAGGGTTTTTGGACAAGAACAAAAATCTGGCAGTGACAAGTATGAAACTCTTCAAATCTAGAAAAATCAATGTACTAGGACTCATATGCTAGAAGTGGCGTATCATTATTGCTCAGCTTTTTCGGAGGATCAAGATCTAAATCTGCTCTTCTATCTCTACTCTTCCTTCTCAACTCAATTTTGGGATCAAAACGACTAAATTCTACTATGTAGATGTCTTTTAGTGATCTTGTAAACTTCCTCCAATCTTTCTCTTCAATGTATCTTCAATCTAGATCTGCAAATCACACACTAAAGAGGGGAAAATGTTGTTTTGTTAGTAGAAAGGGGTTTGTCTTGGTCAAACCCCATTTTGGTAATCAAACCTTGAAATAAAATGAAATAGAAAGGAGGAATGATGAATGAACAAATATGCAATGTTGCAAATCACCAAACCCTTGAATAAGATGTTGCAAGCATGTATGAAATGGCTAGCATGAATGTGGATCTTGACTCTTGCTTGAATGGTATGGATTTTGACTTGAATGCTTGCTTGAATTATGAAACCCTACATCACAAATATTAGCTCAAAAACAAACATGATGCATGATGACTTTGACATGATGCTTGATACTTGAATAATTCTCTAAAACACTTGATAATCAACTTTTGAAGGCTCTTGAATGCTCTTGTAAATACTTGTATGCTCTTGTGAATTCAAATTTTCTATAAGGAATGCTCTCATGAAAGTCTTAGGTCACTTGCTTGCTTGCTAGGTGGAAAATGAGTGAAATAACCTTGTATTTATACTTGTTTATGCCAAATTTCTTGAAATTACAACACTACAAGCCAACATCAGATCTAGGAAGATAGAATCCCACCAAGAATTTGAATTTAATTTAGGTCTAAGCTAAGCGGGAATCATACGCAAGTTGTGGCATATGAGTCCCATTAGGCTAAGCTTGGGATAGATCTTTCAAGAAAGGCTTAGATTAGTGTGAAATCCAGATTGGGGCCTCGAAACTTAGGTGGGACCCATATGCCCTAGGTGGCGTATGAGTCCTAGATCACTAAATTTGGGCCATACAATCCAAAATCACATGAATTATGATTGGATGTTGGTGAATGTCATGATTAATCTCAGAAAGATGCATTAATTAAGGCTTGTGGATGCAAAATAAGGCCAATTAAAACATAAAGAAGCTCAATTCACTAATGAAACCCTATATTAGTGTGAAAGTGTGAAGGTACACTTACAACACTCTAAATAAGGTAAAACTAAGTTCATTTAGTTTGCAAGGGCCCAAGACTTAATGTGAATGTGTTAAACACAGTACAACACTAAATTAAGGCAACATTATGCTCAACTTAATAGGGAGGGCCCAAACAAGTGTGAAAATGTAGAGGGATACATTTTTCATCACTATAGGAGATAACAAATGGTGAAGGTCAACATTGCAATAATTTGAAAGACTAAGAGTTATTTTGATATCTAAGTTTGATGCAGATGTAGGTACACATGTCTTGATGTGTTTTCAAGATGTCTACAATGATATTTTGTCAGTTTGGTGTACCGTACTCAATGACAATTTGCAGAAGTTTAGTCTAAGGCTTTCACATTATATACCCTAAGGAAGAGACACAATATTTTGGTCTTCATCCTTCCACAGAGCAAGCTCTAGTCTCATGGTTCAGAAGTCAAGTTCATAGAGATGTGAATGTGTTATATCCAAAGTTTCATGTCAATCATCCTTCCGCAGAAAAAGTTAGAAATGACAAAGTATCAGACTATGTTAGGGCAGTGCAAAGTGGTTCAGAAGACTTGTTGGAATGCTCTACATTCTACCATACATGAATTTATGGTCAAGCGGTTTTGAAGACATGCTCAATGATGTCTAAATTGTGTTATATTGAAGTTTCAAGTAATCTGGTGCTCCGCAAATTCAGTTTTCAAAGTGTCAGAGTGATACAATTGGTTATGGATGCTTAATCTTCATCAAAACAAGTGTTTGAATACTTGGGCTAGCATAAGGTTGTGAATTTCAGTTGTCTGAGTTTGTGTGGAAACTCCAAATGTTTCATAGTGTTGAAGGTACAAAGTGCATGAAGATCTTTCTTGTTTCCATAATTGTATAGGTGTTTCAAGTCATTTTGTGAAGTTATGCTTTTTGTTGAGGCCGACTAAGGTATGTTGATGGTGTGCGCCACTAATTCAAGATTGAACAGAGTTTAAGGAGTGATTGAAGATGTTGTATGGGCCATGCCCACTCATTTGGAAGAAATGAAAATATTGTTTTATCACTCTTGTGTATCACCAATGGATGTGAAGGCCAACATGCTACAAGTTACACATTTTCTTGTTTATGGATGACTTAATTTGTATTTCCAATGTGTACATATGATATGTTTAGAAGATAAAATATGAGAAGAGAACTAAGGAAGGTGTGTGAAGATGTGTAAGTGTATGAGAAGATGGTGGTAAGGTATGCCACAGACCTAATGTGCAAAATTGATGACTATTAGTGGGTTGAAGCCATAAAATCAATCATATTCCAGTTATTTTAATCAGGAAGTTGTAGCCTCCTTGGGTGTAACCCTAAAATTATAATCAAGGAGTTGTAGCTTCCTTGGGTTGCAACCCTAATTCAAAGTTGTACATGTTGTTCATTTGTGAGGCCGGATTTGGATAATAGATCTAAGCAGCTTTTCTCACCGTGGTTTTTCGCATGTGGGGTTTTCCACGTATATCTAATGTCACTATGTTTCTTGTGTGCATGCTTATCTTCTTTTTTGTTTTGATTAAGTTGATGAATTCTTTAATGGTATAAATTAGCTTCAACAGTTGAGGATTGAAATGGAAATTGAAGTATATTGATTCACCCCCCTCTCAGTATTCTATGTTCCCAACATTCTCACCAAGTTTGACATTCATTTCAAATGGCCATCTATCATATTTTGTAATAACTAGAGTTCCATAAAAAATTCATGGAACCTAGTCCACCATCAAAGTACCAAGCACATAGATGTTCATATGCACTATTTTAGAAGCTTATTCATGAATGGTTAATTTATCTTTGATACAACATAAATTTTAAGTAAATTGATAAAATTCTCACCAATAGTTCATAGCATGAAATTTTCTACATTTACAAGCTTTACTAGGGGTGAATGAGGCTACTTCTATAGTATCTACCTAGTTATTCCCTTCTCTCTCTACTTTGGGGGTGTTTTCTCTCTCTATTTTAAGGGCTTACCTCTCTATTTTTTATGAGAATTCTCTTTTTGGTGGAGCTATCTCTACATGGTTACCTCAATAAGCCTCATTTGTTGGGACCCATATTTTCACCCACCTAATCTCAATATGCATTGATATTAACCTAGTGGGATATACATATTTAGATTGCGTAGGCAATTCTCAAGATTTGAAGTTCACTTTTGGTTACATATTCTCACTTGGTTCAATTCCTATTTATTATTCAAGTAAGAATTTGTGTATTATTTCTCTATCTACCACTAAGGCCATTTGGATTCAACACATTCTTACCAAGTTTAGTATCTAGTTTAGATGGTCATTTATCATATCTTATGACAACTAGAGTGCCATATAAGTTT
Source organism: Sequoia sempervirens (assembly GCA_007258455.2). Classification (NCBI taxonomy): domain Eukaryota; kingdom Viridiplantae; phylum Streptophyta; class Pinopsida; order Cupressales; family Cupressaceae; genus Sequoia; species Sequoia sempervirens. The sequence goes on from VDFB02156983.1 coordinate 22,119, forward strand.
TATGGAACCTAGTCAATTATCATAATACCAAGAACATAGAGGTTTACATGCACTACATTTAAAATCATATTCATGGATAGATCATTGATTTTTGATACTACCTAACTTCAATGTAGATTACTAACATCTTCACCAAATCCTTCACAACAAGAAATTTTCTACATTTACAAGCTTTATTAGGGGTGAGTGTGACTACTTCTATAGGGGTTATCTAGCTATTCCTCTCTCTACTTTGGGTATATTTTCTCTCTATACTTTTTGGGCTTGCCTCTCTCTTCTTGTGATAATTATCTCTGGGGGGAGCTTTCTATGCATGGTTACCTCAATAGGCCTTATTTTTTGGGACCCATATTTTCAACCACCTAATTTCAATAAGCATTGATATTAACATAGTGGAGTATACATATTTATATTGGTTAGGTGATTCTCAATATTGTAAGTATAATTTATGTTATCTCTTATCACTTGGTTCAATTCCTATTTGTTTGTCAAGTAAGAAATAGTATAATATTTCTCTATCTGCAACTAAGGCCAAGTACTAGGGTTTCTAATGCCACCACTAAGGCCATTTAGCTCCACCACATTCTCACTAAATTTGGTATCCCATTTATATGGTCATCTATCATATTCTATGACAACTAGAGTGCCATACAAATTCCATGAAACATAGTCCACCATTAGAGTATCAAGCATGTAGAGGTTGGCATGCACTAAATTAAAAATCTTATTCATGGATAGGTCATTGATCTTTGATATACCTAACTTTCGAGTATATTTTAAACATCATCATCAAACCCCATAGATATCATGTTTCTACATTTACAAGCTTTACTAGGGGTGAGTGAGTTTACTACCTTAGGGGCTTCCTTTTCATTCCTTTCTCTCTTTATTTTAGGGTCTTACCCATGGTTACTAGAGGTAGTTTGTATTTTTTGGAATCAAGCAACACTGAGAGGGGGGGTGAATCAGTGTTCTACAAAATTTAACTTTATTAACATGATCTTTAAACCACTTATGGTATTGAACCAAAAGAAAGATGCAAGAACACAAAGCAATCAACCACAACACCATAACACAAGGATTTTTTATGTGGAAACCCTATTAGGGGAAAAACCAAGGTGGAGGTCAATCCACAATATGAGTATACTCAATATAAGTGTTTACAAATGGGGAATGCACATGCATTCAGGCACACTACCTAAAGCTCACTGCTCAGATACAAAAAGGGAGACTCATTGTCTTACAAAAACATTTGGATTACATCCACAAGATTTTGAATTGATAAAATAGCATCTGCTAATGCCTGATTACAGTTCTGGTTAAGCACATTTACAGCATTCTTCACACTCTTTTTGGTTTTGCTCTTCTGCTTTTGAAACTCTGTCTACTTTAATTTGGATCACCAATCTTCTTTCTGCTCAAATAAAATTGTGCACAATCGATCAATAACCCTTCTGAATTTCGCATCTCATCACATCACACCTCAAAATGATATGAGTAATCGCTTATATATATCCGCAACTAGGAATAAGATCATCTACATGTCGGCCTTAATAAAATATAAAACATGTATAAACTGTCAACTCAAAACATAAATAATTTTCAATGCGCACCAACCAATTTCAGCCACAACATAGTGAGGACCCAAAAAAAATCCTCAAACACGAAAATACCTTAAACAATTTCGCCTCGAACATCCACAACACGCTACATTCATCAAGTCGGCCTTTTTACACTGTTAAACTGAAAATCAGCAAACTGAATCTTCTAACTTGCACACCAATCAATACAAGGCTCTAAGATTCAAAGGTAACATATATTATACACCAAACGACCTTCCCTGAGATCCACAACACAAAATGATAACATAAAATTGCATGTGAATCGATATACACAATTTTGTCGGATGCTCTGTTCCAACTTTAATAGTTAATCACAAAACTTCAATTTGACTTCTAGTACAAACAAATACTGAAGTGTGGATAGGATAATTGACCAGGGTTGCCATCAATGAAAACACCAAATGACTTGTGCAGTGTCTCTTGCTAACAATCTCTCCCTTTGGCATTGATGGCAACACTTAGTGAAAAATAACTAAGTGTCGGAATCAGTACCAACATGAATACATTGTCAACCTTCAAAACTTCAAAACATAACTCCCCCTGAGATGAATAAGGCATTTTTCACTGTCCCACACTCCCCCTTTGATATCAATGGCAAAGGCGGAAATCTGCATACCAAAAATCAAACAAAATTGCTATGAACAAACTGCATATGTACAAACACGCCTCTCTAACTTACAGGGACTGGAATATATTTGCAAAATTGTTCTTCAACAGGCTCAAACTAGTGTCCCAACTCTTTTTGAGACTCTCCAAAATAGTCATGTGACCACATAACAAGTAGGATTGCATCTTTGTTGGCTCAAGATTTGTCGGATCACTAACAGCCATAGCATCCTGTGCTTCCTTCAATGCACTAAGCATTGTCTCAATCTTAGGACCAATCAATCCTCCGAGTTCACATACCCTTTCAACAATTATGCCTTCTTCATGCTTCAAGCTTTTAATTTTTTCAAGTAGGGATATGACTTGACCTTCTTGCTTACTCACAGAAACGGTTAGAGGATCAAAGGTTTGAGAAATAACTGCTAACTATTTCTCATAATCCTTCATTTTCTTTTTAGTGTCCTTACTGAATTTTGACAAAGATAAGTGAATTTTGAAAAAGATAAGTATGACTTGTAAATATTTCCTCCTTCAGATAAAGCACCTTGAGTGTTCTTCACACAGGTAGCTAACAAGGATTTATCATTAGCAATCATACCCTTCAATCTACTAAACCTTTTTGCATCAAATTCTTTATGAACCTTATCCTTAGCTGACTTTTCAAAAGACTCAAAGTGAGTACTTACAGAGTTGACAAGTTTCTTTAGCTGACCAGATGGAGAATCAAATGAGTCCTTGACATATGTAGGCATGATCTTCTCCAAGATACCAGATGCAAGACTTAACAACTCATTGTCTTCAATGTGAGATTTCAGTATCTCCTCCCTTGCCTTGGCCTAAGCAAATGATGCTACCTTCAGCTTCTCAACGAGAGATAGAGTGGCCAAGTTGATAGGACCTTTAACCAATTCAAGGTCAAACTCCTCTTGTTGTTCTTCTAAAAACTCCTTTACTGCCTTTACAGTTTCTCTTGCTTCCATAGGAATCTCCTTTGCCTTAGCCTTATTTTCTTAAATCACTGATTCTTGCTTAGCTTTAGGAATCTCAATTTCATCAACTAACACATCTTTAGGAGCTTCAGCCTCCATAGGAATTTTGGTATCTTGCACATCAAGAGGACTCTTAGTGTCCTCAATTGTATCTTCTTTTACCTCTTCAATTTTTGGACCAGATGGAGCATTTTCATCATGAGATTCTTCAGAAACAACATTGTATCTATTCTTCAACAGAACTGCCTTAAGAATTTTCTCAGTGTCCTTTGCAACTTCTTCATTCTGACTGATCATAAGCTTATTCACCCTTTTTTTGCTCTTAAAGTCCCTTTTTGCATCACTGAGGATCTTCTTCATCTCTTCTATTGACATTACTGGACATAGATCAACAAGTATGCGTTCTCTCATATGTTCTTCTTCAGTTCTTGCATTTACTCTCCTCATTTCCAATACTTCATAAAGCCCTTTAGGCAACTCTAACATTATTTCTATGAGAGTCATATTGAAATTATTCAAATATTTAATTGTAGCTTCTTCAAGAGTTCCCTGACCAACACTATCCAAAGTGTCATACCATTCACAAAGTGGCTTGAGATTACCATCCTTAATCAAACCTTTTTCAACTTCCTCTACAGACATACCTGATATGTCAATTTTCATCTTTTTCTTTACTTTCTCTTCACCGAAGGGCTTGTCCTTAGAGACTTTTTTTTCCTTTGTGCCCTTATGCTTGATTTCTCTTACCTCTTCATCAAATTCAGTTTCTTCATCATCTTCAACTACAACATAGACTCTTGTGCTCTTATCCTTCTTCCTCTTCACTTCTCTCCTGGATGTCTTGACTTGAACTTTCATAGGGCTTGATTTCTTTGTAGGACCGAATGAGAGTGCAGAGCTCCTTGTAGATCTAGTTCTAGAAGAAGATGTCGAACTAGCAAACTCCCCTTCTTCATCTTGTTCTCTTTTCCTCCTAGCTTCCCTCACAGCTTCAGCTGATATACCCATGCTTTTTGCAAAAGCTTCAACTTCCTTTCTTACCTTCCAAATTATCATAGGCTTCTTCAGTTGTTCATGCACTTGCATATCCTTCTCTTCAAAGGTGTCAAACCTTCTATCGAATCTCGAGGTTTACTCAACAAGTGTTGAGCATACAACTCCCAAATGTGTTCTTCAACCTCATAACCCATATGCATTATCCAAACTATTCTAGGTTCTACACCTTCCATCAAGCATTGATCAATATCAACCATGAAACAAATAGTGTCCTTATAAATGTGGGAATCCTTTCCCTATCTTGCATCTCACTTTGAAAACTTTTGAAGTAACCCCAAATAGCAGTTTTACTTGCTTTGTTGTCACCAATTCCATACAAGATGTCTCTGATTTGAACAACTACAGGTTTATTACCTTGCCATTGAACTTTACCAACTCCCAGAACTTCATTCATGAAGTAGAAAAATAGACATAATAACATATTTCCATACTTGAAAGAATTCTTCTTGTCCTTCTTGATTTTACCAAGATTCTCAATTAGTTGGCCCCAAAATAACTCACATAGGTCATATTGGCCAAAAAAATGGCGAGGAAGCAGTGCATTATGAGAAACTTCGGTTCAAGGGGGACCCCTTTATGCCAAACTGAGTGACCTCTAGATTTTAAAGAAGTCGGCTTCTTCTATAATGGTTTTGAAAAGGAAAAGGAAACGGATATAATGAAGCAAAGTCTAATCTAAGGCGATGCGCCAAAATATGCTGATGGGCACGATAAATCATAGATTTAGGGGCCTGAATGGTGTTATTACGTTCTAAAACGTCAGAGACTTAAAGGTATAGCGTAAACAATTCATTTATTGACATAAAATAGTATCGCATGCATCCTTACCATCAAGAAGAGTCATTTAGACATGATTTAGATAAGCAAGCTTGCATTCAATATATAGAAGTTCTGTTAAATGAAATGCTTAAGACAATAAAAGCACAGTTTATAGTTTAATCAATACATGAAAAACAGAAAGGCCGAACAGTTGGCACAGTCTGAAAGTTTCTTGCACATAAAACATATAAGAGAGGCCTGGTGTCTCTTGCTATAACCAGTATCCTTTTTCTTAAAACTCTTGGATCAATCTATCGTTGGACCTTTTTTCCCTTGGAATTTCGGACCCCTCTCTCGTTGACGGAGAGAGTATATATAGCTGGAGAGGAAAACTCCCACCGCTTTGGAACGCTGTAACAGAAAAGATCTCCCAATCCCCTGCAATGATGCCAGAATCAAAAGATTTCCCATGCCGTTACAATGGCAACGAGTTACAACGCGGCATCTGGATATTCATGTGTAGGCGCGCCCTTTGTAATGATGGCAGGGGCCCCAGCCAAGCTTCGAGGCGACAAGCGCCATCCACCGCTTCGGAAAAGCAAGACGAGCAGCACTTGATAACAATATATTGCTTAGCTAGCCGATCGCCTGCTTCAATGATCAGTATAAGGCACGTGGCAGCCCGTCGCGACCCGAATGAGAATTCCTCCTACTGCTGCTGAGAGACTGCGAAGAAGCGACACGTGTCCAAGGGGGGGTCTTTCCTAAAGTGGGGAGAGAGCGCCTGAACCGGGTCCGAAAGACGCTTGGCAGCGTTTCGCAGCCCGCTGTGTTTAGCTCCCTGCTGTGTTGGAAAGGCTGCGAAAGGTCGCCACCTGGCAGAAGGTAGGGCCCGTAAAAAATAAAGAAGGCCGCGGAAGCATTTCGCAGCCCGCAGCTGCTTATTTTATCTCTATAAGAAAAGTTTGCGATATGCCGCCACGTACCAAGATGTGGGCCCCTCTGACAATCTTAGGAATGTTGGCTTTTGTGGAAGGCTTTCGCAACCCAAACAGAATACAAAGCAACAGAAAACAAAAATTTTCGTAGGCGAGACACGTGGACGCCCAGCGCAACATTTCGGGGCCCGAAAGGGGAGCCGATATCTGAAGTTGGGAAGTGAGAAATGTGCAAAGGGAAAGATCAAAACTTGTTGGAGAACCGAATAAACCTGGCGATGCATAGGCCGGCACACGAACATTTGCAAAAGGGACCCGAAGGGAGCTGTTTGAATCTTTATTTTAACAGCTTTTGGCGACTTATCAGGGGCGTTTCAGATAAGGAACGGAGAACCCAAAAACTCTCCAGTTCTGTAGACCAGAGCCTTATCCATTAGGCGAATGGTATCAGAGTTTGGAAAGTGCAGCCTGTAAAGGCGACCATTCACTTTCGGACGACTTTGCCATGCTACGCAAATTCTCTTGTGCCCCGCGAAGATCAATAGCTTCCTTGTGAGGCAGAACCTCAGGTAGGTCGGCGCCTGCTTGGATATGGAAAAGCAGCTGAGAGAGTGGATGAATGATTGCCTCAATGTCGGTTGCCGTTGGGGGGGTGTTGAATTCCCTGAATGCTTCTGGGTCGTTATCTTTTTGTTTAATAGCCTCCGCAATCTGAGTAGTTGTGGCAATGGAGTCATCCTCAAGAAAGGGGGATGGCAATCCCAGCTTGCCTAACTCAAAGAAACATCTTCGTATGCCGTCAAGAGTCTTGCTCAGAAAAGTCGCCGCTGCCTTAATGCACTGGAAAGCGAAATGACAATGGATGAATTTATTGGCAACTTGAGCAGCAATGTCCCGATCCTCGATGCCCGCCTCAGCAAGAATTTCATCCGTGACAGAGTATAGCTTATTTAGCAAGTCCCTTGCCTGAGGAACTCTTTCCAGGATGAAACGCAGGAACTGCTCCATTGTGTCATGGGCTTCCTGATTGAGTCTTGATGCCTTGTCTATGAATCGGAGAGTAGGCTGCAGAGTTAGACATAAGGTCTTGACCTTCTCCCAGTGAGAAATGTATAATTGTCTAACTAGTGGAATGACATCAGGTTGGACAGGGGTAGGTAACCTAGAGGCTTTAAGCGAAAAAATTTGTATTTCCCTTAAAATAAGGGTCTCAGCCAATTCAGCCTTCTTCTTTTTCTCGGACGCCAACTGCTCCGCATAGCTGTTCATTTCTTTATTCCAAGTTTGTTCAGCTCGCGAGTGGTTAGCCGATTGCTCTTCTAAAGAAGCCTTTGTCTCTCGAAGCTCTTCTTCTAGCTTAGTCTCTCGAAGCTCCTCTTCTAGCTTAATCTTCAGGCTTTTGAACTTGGCCTCTTTCTCCCGTACCCTTTGCTGATATTGCTCTTGTAGGCGCTCCAACTCCTCACCCTTTTCTGCCATCTTCTAACTGTATTCAAGGCGGAAGCGTTCAAGCTCCTCCTCCATCGACCGCAGGTTCTGCTACGCTGCTAGGTTTTGACTCTGCAATTCTTTTACTAGGCCGGGGTCAGGAACCTGGGTCTTCGCAATTTCGTGTTGAAGTCTATTCCTCTCATTTT
>VDFB02156984.1:0-50327 GCA_007258455.2 Sequoia sempervirens
ACCGCTCGAGTTTGAGTTTTTGAGGGCCATCGATCAACTTTGGTGACTACGCTTGTAGATTACACTGTTCTTGTGCAATCTATATGAGTATTTTCTACCACCTTTCATGAACCTTCATTTTTTGTTGAGTTATAGCCGCATTAATGAAACTGCTCATGTTTGAGTTTTTGTGGACCATCTACTAACTTTGGTGACTACGATTGTGGATTGTATTGTAGTTGACATTGTGTACAGATATATTTAATCGCCTTTCACGAACCTTCATTTTTTGTTCAATTATAGATGTAGTTAGTAAAACGCTCGTGCTTGAATTTTCGTTGGCCATCGATCAACTTTGATGACAAAGATTGTGGATTAATTACACTATAGATTTGCATTCTATATGTGTATTTTGTATTTCCATTCGCGAACCTTCATTTTTTGTTGTTTTATAGCCGCAATTATGAAAACGCTTGTGTTTCAGCTTTCATGGGCCATCGATCAACTTTGGTGACTACGGTGCTGGATTGTACTATAGATGTGCATTTTGAATGCATATTTTTGATTGCCTTTCACAAACCTTCATTTTTGTTGACTTATACCCACATTTAGGAAAACACTCATGTTTGAGGTTTTGTGGGCCATCAATCAACTTTGGTGACTATGATTGTGGATTACACTGTAGTTGTGAATTCTATACAAGTATTTTCTATTGCATTTCCCGAACCTTCATTTTTCATTCTGTGACTATGATTGTGGATTACACTGTAGTTCTCCATTTTGTACGCGTATTTTCTATCAGCTTTCGTGAACCTTCATTTTTTGTTGAGTCATAGCTGCATTTAGGAAACTGCTCGAGTTTCAGTTTTGATGGACCATCGATCAACTTTGGTGACTACACTTGTGTATTACACTATAGTTGTTCATTCTATACATTTATTTTCTATGGCTTTTCGAGAACCTTCATTTTTTTTTATTTACAGCTACACTAAGGAAACCGCTCATGTTTGAGTTTTCATGGGCCATCAATCAAATTTGGTGACTACAATTATGGATTGCACTGTAGTCGCCCATTCCATACGTGTATTTTCTATCACCTTTTGCAAACCTTCATTTTTTATTGAGTTATAGCCGCATTTAGGAAACCCTTCAAGTTTCAGTTTTCGTGGGCCATCAATTAACTATGGTGATTGCGATTGTGGATAGTACTATAGTTGTGCATTCTCTACGAATATTATTAATTGCTTTTCACGAACCTTGATTTTTTGTTGAGTTATAGCCGCATTTAGGAAATCGCTCGTGTTTGAGTTTTTGTGGGCCATCAATCAACTTTGGTGACTACTCTTGTGAATTACACTATAGATGTGCATTATGTAGGGGTCTTTTCTATCGCCTTTCACGAACGTTCATTTTTTGTTGATTTATAGCCACATTTATGAAAACGCTCATGTTTGAGTTTTCATGGGATGTGGATCAACTTTGGTGACTAAGATTGTGGATTACACTATAGTTGTGCATTGTATACAAGTATTTTCTATCAACTTTCACGAACCTTCATTTTTCATTGAGATATAGCCGCACTTAGGAAACCGCTTGTTTTTGAGTTTTCGTGGGCCATCAATCAACTTTGGTGACTAAGCTTGTGGATTGTACTGTAGTTGTGCATTCTATACGTATATTTTTAATCGCCTTTCATGAAACTTCATTTTTTGTTGAGTTATAGCCGAATTGAGGAAAACGCTTGTGTTTGAGTTTTTGTGGGCCAGCATTCAACTTTGCTGACTATGATTTTGTATTGCACTGTAGTTGCCGATTTTGTACACATTTTTTCTATTGCGTTTCGTAAACCTTTATTTTTTCTTGAGTTATAGCCATTGTTCAACTTTGGTAACTACGCTTGTGGATTACACTGTAGTTGTGCATTCTATAGGTGTATTTTCTATCGCCTTTCACATACCTTAATTTTTTTTTTAGTTATAGCCGCTACTATGAAACCACTCATGTTTGAGGTTTTTTGGGCCATCAATTAACATTGGTGAGTACAATTGTGGATTTCATTGTACTTCTGCATTATGAATCATAATTTTCAATCGCATTTCGCGAACCTTTATTTTTTGTTGAGTTATAGCTGCATTGAGGAAATTTCTCATGTTTGAGTTTTTGTGGGCCATCAATCCAACTTTGGTGACTCACGATTGTGGATTACAGCTGTAGTTGTGCATTCCTCGTGTATTTTCTAGCCAGCCACAAACCTTTTTTAGATTTGAGTTAGCATTTAGGAACAATCTCATATATTATTGGTTTTCGTGGGCCATCAACTTTGGTTTCTACGATTGTGTATTACTCCGTAGTTGTGCATTCTATCCGCGTAATTTCTATCACATTTTGGGAACCTCCATTTTTTTTTGAGTTAAAGCCACATTTAGGAAACAGCTCAAGTTTGAGTTTTCGTGGGCCATAGATCAACTTTGATGACTGCACTTATGGATTACACTGTAGTTGTTCATTCTATACATGTATTTTTTATCGCCTTTTGTGAACATTTATTTTTGTTGATTTATAGCCGCATTGAGGAAAACTGCTCATGTTTGAGTTTTGGTGGGCCATCAAACAACTTTGGTGACTACGATTTTGGATTGTACTATAGTTCTGTATTGCGGATTGGGCCTACGAATAAGGAAACACCCACCACCTATAGTTCTTTACCCTCACTCGCTTCCACTATTTATCCCTTCTGACCATCCATCCCTTGTCCCTTCCTTATCGAAACTAGTAATCGCCTTTCACAAACCTTATTTTTATGTTGACTTATAGCCATATTTAGGAAAATATTCGAGTTTGAGTTTTCGTGGGCCATCGATCAACCTTGGTGACTATGCTTGTGGATTACACTGTAGTTGTGCATTCTATATGCATATTTTCTATCGCCTTTCACAAATATTCATTTTTTCTTGAGTTATAGCCGCATTTAGCCATCTGCTCATGTTTGAGTTTTCGTGGGCGATCAATCAACTTTGGTGACTACGATTGTGGATTACCTTGATGGTTATCCATTTTCGATGTATTTTCTATCGGCCTTTGTGAACCTTCATTTTTTGTTGAGTATATAGCCGCATTTAGGAAAATTCTTGTGTTTGAATTTTCGTGTACCATCGATCAACTTTGGTGACTACGATTGTGGATTACACTGTAGTTGTGCATTCTATACTCGTATTTTCTATTTCCTTTCACAAACCTTCATTTTTTCTTAAGTTATAGCGGCATTTGGGAAACCATTCATGTTTGAATTTTTGTGGGCCATCAATCAAATTTCATAACTATGATTGTGGATTGTAGTATAGTTTAGCATTTGTATGTACATTTTTAATCGCCTTTCACAAACCTTCATTTTTCATTGAGTTATAGTTGTATTTAGGAAATCGCTCGTGTTTGAGTTGTGCGCCATCAATAAACTTTGTTGACAACGATTGTCGATTGTACTATAGTTGTGCATTATGTACGCATATGTTTAATCACTTTTCATGAAACTTCATTTTTCCTTGTGTTATAGCCGCATTTAGGAAACCGCTCATATTTGAGTTTTTGTGGGCCATCGATCAACTTAAGTGACTACACTTGTGCAATCTATATGCATATTTTCTATCGCCTTTCGTGAAACTTCATTTTTTGTTTAGTTATAGCCACATTTAGGAAACCGCTCGTGTTTGAGTTTTTGTTGGCTGATGATCAACTTTGGTGAGTACAATTGTGGATTTCACTGTAGTTGTCCATTTTGTATGCATATTTTCTATCTCCTTTTGTGAACCTTCATTCTTTGTTCAGGTATAGCCGCATTTAGGAAACCGCTCATGTTTGAGTGTTTTGAGAGGTTCTTGCATGTTGGTGAAAAATTAGTTTTTCAAAAAAAAGGCGATCTCGGTCTACTAAGAATGAGATTCTCTACAAAACCCATTTCTCAATTTTTTCAAAAAAGATTCAAAAAATTTGCCTCTATTACCTTTACTTTTCAAAAAAATCTATCTTTTTCAAGAATAAGTTATTTGTTAATAAAACAGACGATCTAGGTGTCTTTAGGACATGAACACCTATAAAACACATATTTTCAATCTTTCAAAAAACTTGTTTCGTAGATTTTATTTTAGGGGGTTCTTGAATGTTGGCGAAAAATTAGTTTTTTGAAATAAGGACGATCTGGGTGAAATCAAAATGACATTCTCTACAAAATGCATTTCTTATATTTTTCATAAAAAGATTCAAAAAATTTACCTTTGTTGCCTCTACTGCTTCTACTTTTCAAATAAATCTATATTTTTCAAAAATAACTTATTTTTTCAAAAAAACCGTGACGATCTAGGTCTTTTAGGCAAACGAGCATCTTATAAAACCATATTTCAATTTTCCAAAAAATTGTTTCAGATTCCATTCTGAGGGTTTTGCATGTTAAAAGTTAGTTTTTCAAAAAAGACGACATCGTGGTCTACTTTAAAACAACAATCTCTAGAAAACCCATTTCGATTTTTCATTAAAAGAGTCAAAAAATTTGCCCCCATTACCCTCGTGATCATTTACTTTTCAAAAAAATCTATATTTTTCAAAAAGAACTTATTTAAAAAATCACTTAGATCCTGGTCTGTTTTATAATACTCGCACTTATAAACTTATATTTTTATTTTACAAAAAAATTGTTTCTATAAAATCTCTTTATTTAGTGGGGTTCCCCGTATGTTGATAAAAAATTTCTAGTTGTTCAAAAAGAGGATGATCTTAGGTCTTCAACAACATTCTCTACAAAACCCATTTCTCAGATTTTTCATTAAAAGATTCAAAAATTTGCCTCTTTACGCCTATTGCTTCTACTTCTTCAAAAAATCAATCTTTTTTCTAAAAAAAAACAACTTATTTTTTCAAAAAACAGACGATCTGGGTTTCTTTGCCTCTCGAGCAGCTATAAAACCCATATATTTTATTTTCCCAAAAAAAAAAGTTACATAGATTCTATTTTTGAGGGATTCTTGCATGTTGGTGAAATATTAGTTTTTTGAAAATAGGATGATCTAGGTCTTCTCAGAATGACATTCTCTACAAAACCCATTTTTCCCATTTTTCATAAAAAGATTAAAATTTTTTGCCTATGAACAAAAAATGAAGGTTCGTGAAAGGCAGTAGAAAACAGACATACAAAATGGACAACTACAGTGCAATCCACAATCGTAGTCACCAAATTTAATTAATGGCGCACGAAAATTCAAACACGAACAGTTTCCTAAGTATGGCTATAACTCATAAAAAAATGAAAGTTCGCGAAAGGTGATAGAAAATATGTGTATAGAATGAACAACTACATTGTAATTCACAAGTGTAGTCACCAAGTTTGATCGATGGCCCAAAAAAACTCAAAGCTGAGCGGTTTCCTAAATATGGCTATATCTCAACAAAAAATTAAGGTTCATGAAATGCGATAGAAAATACACATACAGAGTCGACAACTACAGTGCCATCCACAATCACAGTCAACAAAGGTTGATCGATGGCCCACAAAAACTCAAAGATGAGAGATTTGCTAAGTGCGGCTATAACTGAAAGAAAAATGAAGGTTCTCAAAAGGCAATAGAAAATGCACAACCACAGTGTATTCCACAATCGTAGTCACCGAAGTTGATCGATGGCCCACGAAAACTCAAACATGAGCAGTTTCCTAAGTGCGGTATAACTCAGCGAAAAGTGAAGTTTCGCGAAAAGTGATAGAAAATACGTGTAGAGAATGCACAACTAGAGTGTACTCCAAAATTGTATTCACCAAAGTTGATTGATGGCCTATGAAAACTCAAATCATAGCATTTTCCTAAATGCATTTATAACTCAACAAAAAATGAAGGTTCATGAAACGCGATTAAAAATATGCGTACAAAATGTACAACTATAGTACAATGCACAATAATACTCACCAAAGTTGATTGATGGCGTAGAAAAATTTCAAAGATTAGTGGTCTCCAAAAATGATCAATGGCCCATGAAAACTCAAACACGAACGGTTTCCTAAATGCAGCTATAACTCAAAAAAAATTAAGGTTCACGAAAGGGGATAGAAAATAAGCGTATAGAATTCATAACTTCATTGCAATGCACAATTGTAGTCACCAAAGTTGATCGACGGCCAACGAAAACTCATATACGAGTGGTTTCCTAAATGCGGATATAACTCAAGAAAAAATGAATGTTCGCGAAAGGCGATGGAAAACATATGTATAGAATGCACAACTACAGTGTAATCCACAATCATAGTCACTAAAGTTAATTAATGACCCACGAAAACTAAAAAATGAGCGGTTTCCTAAATGCGGCTACAAGTCAAGAAAAAATGAAAGTTCGCGAAAGGCAATAGAAAATACATGTATAGAATGCAGAACTACAGTGTAATCCACACCCATAGTCACCAAATTACATCGATGGCCCACGAAAACTCAAACTTCAACGGTTTATTAAATGCGGCTAGAACTCAACAAAAAATGAAGACTTGGAAAACATATGTATAGAATGCACAACTACAGTGTAATCCACAATCGTAGTCACCAAAATTGATTAATGGCCCACGAAAACTCAAACATGAGCGGTTTCCTAAGTGCAGCTATAAATCAACGAAAAAGAAGTTTCATGAAAGGTGATAGAAAATACGTGTATAGAATGCACAACTACACCGTAATTCACATAGTTGGGCATTCTATATGCGTATTTTCTATCACCTTTCGTGAACCTTCATTTTTTGCTGAGTTATAACCGCATTTAGGAAATTGCTTGTGTTTGAGTTTTCATGGCCCATCGATCAACTTTGGTGACTACGATTGTGGATTGCACTATAGTTATCCATTCTATATGCCTATTTTCTATCTCCTTTCGTGAACCTTCCTTTTTTGTTGAGTTATAGCCGCATTTAGGAAACCGCTTGTTTTCTAAAGAGACATGAATCGTTCATTTTTTGAGAAAATAAGTTCTTGACAAAGATTTTTTTGAAAAGTAGAAGTAGTAGAGGTAACAAAAACAATTTTTTTGAATCTTTTTATGAAAAATGGGATAAATGGGTTTTGTAGAGAAAGTCATTCTAAGTAAACTCAGATCGTCCTTTTGTTGAAGAACTATTATTTGACCAACCTGCAAGAACTGCTAAAAATTTGATTTCTACGAAACAGTTATTTTGGGAAAATAAAAAATGTTGGTTTTATACTCGTAAACTCAATAAACCCAGATCATCCGGTTTTTGAAAAAAAAAGTTGTTCTTGAAAAAGATAGATTTTTTTGAAAAGCAGAAGCACTGGAGGTTCAGAGGCAATTTTTTTGAATCTTTTAATGAAAAATCTGAGAAATGGGTTTGGTAGAGAATGTCGTTTTCAGTAGACCCAGATCGTCCTTTTTTCGAAAAACTAATATTTCAAGAACATGCAAGAAACCCTTAAAAATGGAATCTACGAAAGAATTTTTTTAGGGAAAATCGAAATATGGTTTTTATAGGTGGTTGTGTACTAAAGGGACCCATATTCTCCATTTTTTGAAAAACGAAGTTATTCTTGAAAATGATAGATTTTTTTGAAAAGTAAAAGCAATAGAAGCAACATAGCTAAATATTTTGAATCTTTTTAAGAAAAACCTAAGAAATGGGTTTTGTAGAGAATGTTGTTTTGAGTACACCTAGATCGTCATTTTTTCACCAACATGCAAGAACCCCTAAAAAATAGAATCTACAAAACATTTTTTTTTTGGAAAATCGAAAATATGGGTTTTATAGGTGTTCGTGTGCTTAAGATACCCAAATCGTTCAGTTTTTGAAAAAATAATTTGTTTTTGAAAACGATAGATTTTTTGAAAAGTAGTAGTGGACGTAATAGAGTCGAATTTTTTGAATCTTTTTATGAAAAATTTGAAAAATTGGTTTTGTAGAAATTGTTGTTTTGAGTAGACCTGGATTGTCCTTTTTTTGAAAAATAAATAAATTCAACAATATGCAAGAATCCTTCGAAAATAGAATCTACGAAACAATCTTTTTTGGAAAATTGAAAATATCAGTTTTATAGGTTCTCGACAGCTAAAGAAACCCAGATCGTTCATTTTTTTATTAAAATAAGTTGATTTTGTAAAAGATAGATTTTTTTGAAAAGTAGAAAAAGTAGAGGTAACAAAGGAATTTTATTTTAATCTTTTAATGAAAAATATGAGAAATGGGTTTTGTACAGAATGTCCTTTTCAATAGACCGAAATCGGTCTCTTTTCAAAAAACTATTTTTTCACCAACATGCAAGAACCCCTCAAAAATAAAATCTACGAAACAATTCTTTTTGGGAAAATAGAAAATATGGGTGTGCTGAAGAGATTCAAATCATCTACTTTTTGAAAAAATAAGTTCTTCTTGAAAAATATAGATTTCTTTGAAAAGTAGTAGTATAAGTAATAGAGGCAATTTATTTGAATCTTTTTATGAAAAATCTGATAAATGGGTTTTCTAGAGAATATCGTTTTTAGTAGACCCTAATCGTCCTATTTTAAAAAAACTAATTTTTCACCAACATGCAAGAATCTTGTAAAAATAGACCCTCCTCAAAAATAGACGCTCTCGTGTGTTAAAGAGACCCCAAATTGTGTTTTTTTGGAAAGTAGAAGTAGTACAGGTAACAAAGGCAATTTGTTTGAATCCTTTTATGAAAAATCTGAAAAATGGGTTTTGTAGAGAATGACCTTCTTAGTAAACCCAACTCATCCTTTTTCCGAAAAAAAAATAAAAATTCACCAACATGCAAGAAGCCCCCAAAAATAGAATCTACGAAACAATTATTTTTGGCAAAATAAAAAATATGGGTTTTATAAGTGCTTGTGTGCTAAAGAGGCCCAGATCATCCATTTTTTGAAATTATTTGTTCTTGAAAAAGATAGATTTGTTTTAAAGTACAAGCAGTAGAGGTAACAGAGGAAAAAAAATTCAATCTTTTTATGCAAAATCTGAAAAATGGGTTTGTAGAGAATGTCGATTTGAGTATACCCAGATCGTCATTTTTCCGAAAAACTATTTTTTCACCAACATGCAAGAACCCCTCAAAAATAGAATCTACGAAACAATTTTTGATGGGAAAATAAAAAACATGAGTTTCGTAGGTGCTTGTTCGCTGAAGAGATTCAGATCGCCCGTTATTTAAAAAAAAAAGTTGTTCTTAAAAAAGATAGATTTTTTTGAAAACTAGAAGCTGTAAAGGTAAGAGAGGCAAATCTTTTGAATCCTTTATGAAAAATTCGAGAAATGAGTTTTTTAGAGAATGTCATTCTGAGTAGATTCAGATCGTCCTTTTTTCAAAAAACTATTTTTCTACCAACATGCAAGAACTCTTGAAAAATAGAATCGTTCTGAGTAGACCCAAATCGTCCTTTTTTTGAAAATCTATTTTTTCACTCAACAAAAAAAGAAGGCTCGCGAAAGGTAATACAAAATACATGTAAAAAATGGACAACTACAGTGCAATCCACAATCCTAGTCACTAAATTTTTTCAATGGCCTGAAAAAATTCAAACACGGGCGATTTCCTAAGTGCGGCTATAACTCAATGAAGAATGAAGATTTGCGAAATGTGATAGAAAATACACATATAAAATGGACAACTACAGTGTAATCCACAAGCGTAGACACCAAGGTTGATCGATGGCCCATGAAAACTAAAACACGAGCGGTTTAATAAATGTGGCTATAACTCAATGAAAAATGAAGGTTCGCGAAAGGCGATAGAAAATATGTGTACAAAATGGACAACTATAGTACAATCCACTATTGTAGTAACAAAGTTAATTAATGGCCCATAGTTAACACAACAAAAAATAAAGGTTAGCAAAAGGCGATGAAAATACGCGTATAGAATGAACAACTATAGTGTAATCCACAAGTGTAGTCATAAAAGTTAATTAATGGCCCATAAACACTCAAACACAAGAGGTTTCCTAAATGCGGCTATAACTCAACAAAAATGAAGGCTCGCGAAAGGCAATAGAAAATACGCATACAAAATTAACAACAACAATGCAATCCACAATCGTAGTTAATCGATGGCCCATGAAAATTCAAACACAAGCGTTTTCCTAAATTTGGCTATGACCCAACAAAAAATGAACGTTCGTGAAAGGCGATTAAAAATATGCGTACAAAATGCACAACTATAGTACAATCCACAATCGTAGTCACCAAATCTGATCAATGGCCCGGGAAAATTCAAACACAAACGTTTTCTTAACTGTGGCTATAACTCAATAAAAAGAGAAGGATCGTGAAAGGCGATTAAAAATATGTGTACATAATGCACAACTATAGTGAAATCCACAATCGTAGTCACCAAAGTGGATCGATGGCCCACAAAAACTCAAACATGAGTGGTTTCCTAAATGCGGCTATAACTCAACAAAAAGTGGATCATTATACATGTATTTTCTATCCCTTTTCCCGAACCTTCATTTTTTTTGAGTTATAGCCACATTTAGGAAACCGGTCAAGTTGTAGTTTTTGTGGGCCATCGATCAACTTTGGTGACTACGCTTGTCAACACTATACTTGTGCACTCTATACTCGTATTTTCTATCGCCTTTCGCGAACCTTCATTTTTCGTTGATTTATACCCACACTTATGAAACCGCTCGTGTTTGAGTTGTTTTTGAAAAAAATAGACTTTTTTGAAAAGTAGAAGCAATGTACGTAACGAAGGAATTTTTTTTGAATATTTTAATGAAACATATGATAAATGGGTTTTGTAGAGAATGTCGTTATGAGTAGACCCAGATTGTCCCTTTTTCGAAAAACTAATTTTTCACCAACATGCAAGAGACCTAGATCATCCGTTTTTCAATAAAATAACCTCTTTTTGAAAGAGATAGATATTTTTGAAAAGTAGAAGTAGTAGAGGTAACAAAAATGACTTTTTTGAATCCTTTTATGAATGTTCCTAAAAGGAAATAGAAAATACGATATAGAATGCACAACTATGGTGTAATCCACAAGCGTAGTCACCAAAGTTGATCGATCGCCGCGAAAAACTCAAATACGAGTAGTTTCCTAAATGCGCTATAACTCAACAAAAAATTAAGGTTCACAAAAGGCAATAGAAAATATGCATACAAAATGGACAACTACAATGTAATCAATAATTGTAGTCACTAAAGTTGATCAATGGGTCAGAAAAGTCAAACAACAAATGGTTTCCTAAGCGCAGCTATAACTGAAAAAAAATCAAAGTTCGCGAAAGATGATAGAAAATAGGAGTATAAAATGCACAGCGATAGTGTAATCCACAATCGTAGTTACCAAAGTTGATTGATGGCCCACGAAATCTCAAACATGGGTGTTTTCCTAAATGTTTCTACAACTCAAAAAAAAATGAAGGTTCGTGAAACACGATTAAAAATAAGCGTGTAAAATGCACAACTACAATACAATCCACATTAGTAGTCACCAAAGTTGATCAATGGCCGACAAAAACTCAAACATGAGTGGTTTCCTAAATGCGGCTATAACTCAACAAAAAATGATGATTCACGAAAGGTGATAGAAAATACGTGCATAGAATGGACAACTATAGTGTAATCCATAATAGTAGTAACAAAAGTTGATCGATGGCCCAAGAAAACTCAAATATGAGCAGTTTCCTAAATGTAGCTATAACTTAACAAAAATGAATTTTTACAAAAGGCGATAGAAAATACGTGTGCAAAAAAAACAACTACAGTGCAAACCATAATCGTAGTCACCAAACTTGGTCGATGGCCCACAAAAACACAAACAAGAGCAATTTGCTAAGTGCGGCTATAACTCAACGAAAAATGAAGCTTCGTGAAAGACGATAGAACAAACGCATAAAGAATGCAAAAATACAATGTAATCCACAACCGTACTCACCAAAGTTGATTGCTGGCCAAGGAAGAACTCAAACACGAACGTTTTCATAAATGCGGCTATAACTCAACAAAATATGGAGGTTTGTGAAAATTGATTAAAAATATGTGTACAAAATGCACAACTACAGTACAATCCACAATCGTAGTCACCAAAGTTGATTGATGGCCCAAAAAAACTCAAACATGAGCAGTTTCCTAAATGCGGCTATAACTGAAAAAAAAATGAAGGTTTGGGAAAGGCTATAGAAAATACACATAGAGATAGGATAACTACAGTGCAATCCACAATCGTAGTGACCAAAGTTGATGGACGGACCACGAAAACTTAAACATGAGTAGTTTCCTAAGTGTAGATATAACTCAACGAAAAATGAAGGTTCGTGAATAGTGCTAGAAAATAGACGTATAGAATGCACAAGCATAGTGTAATCCAAAATCTTAGTAACCAAAGTTGATCGATGGCCAGCTTTTTCCGAAATGTCACTATAACTCAATGAAAAATGAAGGTTCACGAAAGGCGATAGAAAATTCACATAAAGAATGCACAACTAATTTGTAATCCACAATCGTAGTCACCAAAGTTGATCAATGGCCCATAAAACTCAAGCACGAGTGGTCTCCTAAATGTGGCTATAACTCAACAGAAAATGAAGGTTCACGAAAATCGATAGAAAATACATGTAGAGAATGGATGACTACAGTGCAGTCCACAATTTTAGTCAACAAAGTTGATCGATGGACCAAAAAAACTCAAACACAATCAGTTTCCTAAGTATAGTTATAACTCAACGAAAAATGAATGTTCATTAAAAGCAATTAAAAATATTCATACATAATGCATAACTACATTACAATACATAATCGTAGTCACCAAAGTTGATCGATGGCCCACAAAAACTCAAACATGAGCGGTTTCCTAAATACAGCTATAACTCAACCAAAAATTAAGCTTCGCGAAAGGTGATAGAAAATACATGTATAGAGAGGACAACTATAGAGTAATCCACAATAGTAGTCACCAAAGTTGATTGATGGCCCACAAAAACTCAAATACAAGTGGTTTTCCTAAATGCGGCTATAACTTAACGAATAATAAATGTTCATGAAAGGTGATAGAAAGTACACAAAGAGAATAGACAACTACAATTCAATCTACAATCGTAGTCACCAAAGTTGATCGATAGACCACATAAACTCAAACACGAGTGGTTTTCTAAGTGCAGCTATAACTCAACAAAAAATGAATGTTTGTGAAAAGCGATAGAAACTACGTGTATAGAATTGCAAAACTATAGTATAATCCACAATCGTAGTCCCCAAAATTATCAAAGTTGATCAATGGCCCACGAAAAACTCAAACATGACCATTTCCCTAAATGCGTGTATAGCTAGTCAAAAAATGAAGGTTCACAAAAGGTGAGAGAAAATTCGCGTACAGAATGCACAAATACTTTGTAATCCATAAGCGTACTCACCAAAATTGATCGATGGCCCACAAAAATTCAAACTCGAGAGGTTTCCTAAATGCGGCTATAACTCAACAAAAAATGAAGGTTCTCGAAAAGCAATAGAAAATATATGTAGAGAATTGACAAGTACAGTGCAATCTAGAATTGTAGTCACCAAAGTTGTCTGATGGACCACGAAACCACAAACATGAGCGGTTTCCTATAGTTGTCCATTCTTTGTACGTATTTTCTATCATCTTTCGCAAACCTTCATTTTCTATTGAGTTATAGCTGCATTTAGAAAACTGCTCGAGTTCGAGTTTTCGTACGCCATCGATCAACTTTGGTGACTCTGATTGTCCATTCTATTGTAGCTGTGCATTTTGTAAACATATTTTTAATCATTTCTCACAAACCTTATTTTTTGTTGAGTTATAGCCGTATTTAGGAAACCGCTCGTATTTGTGTTTCCATGGGCCATCGATAAACAATGATGACTACAATTATGGATTGTACTATAGTTGTGCATTATGTACACATATTTTTAATCACATTTCACGAACCTTCATTTTTCGTTGAGTTATAGCCGCATTTAGAAAACCACTCGTGTTTAATTTTTCGTGGGTGGTCGATCAACTTTGGTAACTATGATTGTGGATTGCACTATAGTTGTTAATTCTATAGTCGTATTTTTTTCCCATTTCGAGAACCTTAATTTTTCGTTGAGTTATACACACATTTAGGAAACCGCTCGTGTTTGATTTTTCATAATGCATCGATCAACCTTGGTGACTACGATTGTGGATTGCACACTAGTTTAACATTCATTTTTTGTTGAATTATAGCTGCATTTAGGAAACCGCTTATGTTTGAGTTTTCGTGGGCCATCAATCAACTTTGGTGACTACGATTATGGATTGCACTGTAGTTGTCTATTTTGTATGTATATTTTCTATCACCTTTCGCGAACCTTCATTTTTTGTTGAGTTAGCTTCATTTAGGAAATCGCTCAAGTTTGAGTTTTCATGGGCCATCGATCATCTTTGGTGACTACGCTTGTGGATTACACAATAGTTGTGTATTTAATACACGTATTTTCTATCACCTTTCGCAAAACTTCATTTTTTGTTGTGTTATAGCCGCATTTTGGAAACCGCTCGTATTTGAGTTTTTGTGGTCCATTAATCAAGTTTGGTGACTATGATTGTGTATTGTACTGTAGTTGTTCATTCTGTATGCATATTTTTAATTTCTTTTCACGAACCTTCACTTATTTTGAGTTATAGCCGCATTTAGGAAAATGATCATGTTGAGTTTTTGTGGGCCATTGATCAACATTGGTTGACTACGATTGTGAATTGCATTGTAGTTGTACATTTTTTACGCGTATTTTCTATTGCCTTTTGTGAAGCTTCATTTTTTTCTTGAGTTATAGCTGCATTTAGGAAACCACTCTAGTCTGATTTTTCGTGGGCCATCGATCAACTTTGGTGACTACGATTGTGGATTGCACTGTAGTTGTCCATTATGTTTGCATATTATCTATCGCATTTTTGTGAACCTTCATTTTTTTTTGAATTATTGTCGCATTTAGGAAAATGCTCAAGTTTGACTTTTCATGGTCAATCTATCATCTTTGGTAACTAATATTGTGGTTTACATTGTAGTTGTGCATTCTATACCCATATTTTCTATCGACTTTTGCTAACCTTCATTTTTCATTGAGTTATAACTGCACTTAGGAAATGCTCGTGTTTAAGTTTTCCTGGGCCATCAATCAACTTTGGTGACTACAATTTTGGATTGCACTGGAGTTGTCCATTCAGTACATGTATTTTCTATCAGATTTCGAGAATTTTTTTTTTTTAAGTTATAACCGTATTTAGGAAACCGCTCGAATTTGAGTTTTCATGTGCCATCGATCACTTTGGTGATTACGCTTGCGGATTACAGTGTAGTTGTGCATTCTATACGCATATATTCCATTCCCTCTCTTGAACCCTCATTTTTTGTTGAGTTAAAGCCGTATTTAGGAGACCGCTCAAGAGACCCAGATTGTTTGGTTTTTGAAAAAATAAGTTGTTCTTGAAAAAGATAGATTTTTTTGAAAAGTAGAAGTAGTGGAGGTAATCTTTAAATGAAAAATATGAGAAATGGGTTTTGTAGAGAATGTCATTTTGAGTAAACCCAAATAGTCCTTTTTTCAAAAACTAATTTTTCAACAACATGCAAAAACCCCTAAAAGGTAGAAATGGGATTTGTGGATTACATTGTAGTTGTGCATTTTATACGCATTTTTTCTATCAATTTTAATGAACCTTCATTTATCATTCCTAGCTGCACCTAGAAAACCGCTTGAGTTTTAGTTTTCGTGGGCCATCGATCAACATTGGTGAGTACGATTGTGGATGGTACTGTAGTTGTGCATTTTGTACGCATATTTTTAATCGCTTTTCAGTAACCTTTATTTTTTTTGAGTTATAACCACATTTAGGAAAACGCTCGTGTTTGAGTATTCATGGGCCATCGATCAACTCTAGTGACTATGATTGTATATTGGACTGTAGTTTTGCATTATGTATGCTAATTTTCTATAGCCTTTCATGGACCTTCATTTTTTATTGAGTTATAGCCGCTTTTAGGAAACTGATCGTGTTTGTGTTTTTTTGGACCATCGATCAACATTGGTGACCACGTTTGTGGATTATACTGTAGTTGTGCATACTGTACGTGTATTTTCTACCACCTTCCGCGAACCTTCATTTTTTGCTGAGTTATAACCGCATTTAGGAAGCCACTCATGTTTGAGTTTTTGTGTACCATCAATCAACTTTGGTGACTACGATTGTGGATTGTAGTATAGTCGTTCATTTTGTACGCATATTTTTAGTCGCCTTTCAGGAACCTTCATTTTTTTTTGAGTTATAGCCCCATTCAAGAAACCACTTATGTTTGAGTTTTCATGGGCCATCGATCAACTTTGGTGACTACGATTGTGGATTACATTGATGTGTCCATTTTGTCCGCATATTTTTTATTGCATTTCGTGAACCTTCATTTTTTGTTCAGTTATAGCCGTATTTATGAAACCGCTCGAGTTTGAGTTTTTGAGGGCCATCGATCAACTTTGGTGACTACGCTTGTAGATTACACTGTTCTTGTGCAATCTATATGAGTATTTTCTACCACCTTTCACGAACCTTCATTTTTTGTTGAGTTATAGCCGCATTAATGAAACTGCTCATGTTTGAGTTTTTGTGGACCATCTACTAACTTTGGTGACTACAATTGTGGATTGTATTGTAGTTGTACATTATGTACAGATATATTTAATCGCCTTTCACGAACCTTCATTTTTTGTTCAATTATAGATGTAGTTAGTAAAACGCTCGTGCTTGAATTTTCGTTGGCCATCGATCAACTTTGATGACAAAGATTGTGGATTAATTACACTATAGATTTGCATTCTATATGTGTATTTTGTATTGCCATTCGCGAACCTTCATTTTTTGTTGTTTTATAGCCGCAATTACGAAAACGCTTGTGTTTCAGCTTTCATGGGCCATCGATCAACTTTGGTGACTACGATGCTGGATTGTACTATAGATGTGCATTTTGAATGCATATTTTTGATTGCCTTTCACAAACCTTCATTTTTGTTGACTTATACCCGCATTTAGGAAAACACTCATGTTTGAGGTTTTGTGGGCCATCAATCAACTTTGGTGACTATGATTGTGGATTACACTGTAGTTGTGAATTCTATACAAGTATTTTCTATTGCATTTCCCGAACCTTCATTTTTCATTCTGTGACTATGATTGTGGATTACACTGTAGTTCTCCATTTTGTACGCGTATTTTCTATCAGCTTTTGCGAACCTTCATTTTTTGTTGAGTCATAGCTGCATTTAGGAAACTGCTCGAGTTTCAGTTTTGATGGACCATCGATCAAGTTTGGTGACTACACTTGTGTATTACACTATAGTTGTTCATTCTATACATTTATTTTCTATGGCTTTTCGAGAACCTTCATTTTTTTTTATTTACAGCTACACTAAGGAAACCGCTCATGTTTGAGTTTTCATGGGCCATCAATCAAATTTGGTGACTACAATTATGGATTGCACTGTAGTCGCCCATTCCATACGTGTATTTTCTATCACCTTTTGCAAACCTTCATTTTTTATTGAGTTATAGCCGCATTTAGGAAACCCTTCAAGTTTCAGTTTTCGTGGGCCATCAATTAACTATGGTGATTGCTATTGTGGATAGTACTATAGTTGTGCATTCTCTATGAATATTATTAATTGCTTTTCACGAACCTTGATTTTTTGTTGAGTTATAGCCGCATTTAGGAAATCGCTCGTGTTTGAGTTTTTGTGGGCCATCAATCAACTTTGGTGACTACTCTTGTGAATTACACTATAGATGTGCATTATGTAGGGGTCTTTTCTATCGCCTTTCACGAACGTTCATTTTTTGTTGATTTATAGCCACATTTATGAAAACGCTCATGTTTGAGTTTTCATGGGATGTGGATCAACTTTGGTGACTACGATTGTGGATTACACTATAGTTGTGCATTGTATACAAGTATTTTCTATCAACTTTCACGAACCTTCATTTTTCATTGAGATATAGCCGCACTTAGGAAACCGCTTGTTTTTGAGTTTTCGTGGGCCATCAATCAACTTTGGTGACTAAGCTTGTGGATTGTACTGTAGTTGTGCATTCTATACGTATATTTTTAATCGCCTTTCATGAAACTTCATTTTTTGTTGAGTTATAGCCGAATTGAGGAAAACGCTTGTGTTTGAGTTTTTGTGGGCCAGCATTCAACTTTGCTGACTATGATTTTGTATTGCACTGTAGTTGCCGATTTTGTACACATTTTTTCTATTGCGTTTCGTAAACCTTTATTTTTTCTTGAGTTATAGCCATTGTTCAACTTTGGTAACTACGCTTGTGGATTACACTGTAGTTGTGCATTCTATAGGTGTATTTTCTATCGCCTTTCACATACCTTAATTTTTTTTTTAGTTATAGCCGCTACTATGAAACCACTCATGTTTGAGGTTTTTTGGGCCATCAATTAACGTTGGTGAGTACAATTGTGGATTTCATTGTACTTCTGCATTATGAATCATAATTTTCTATCGCATTTCGCGAACCTTTATTTTTTGTTGAGTTATAGCTACATTGAGGAAATTTCTCATGTTTGAGTTTTTATGGGCCATCGATCAACTTTGGTGACTACGATTGTCGATTACACTATAGTTGTGCATTCTATACGTGTATTTTCTACCGCCCTTCATGAACCTTTTTTTTTCATTGAGTTATAGCTGCATTTTTTATTTTTTATTTTAATGAGGGAATCAGACGCCCCCCATATAACCCCCACCGCCGTAAACTTTACCATGACCGGCAGGCTGGCGGGACACACCAACCGGTACCACGGAGCCCGGAGAGTCGAACCCATGGGCGCCTGTTGGGAACACCTTAACCAATTGAGCTAGGACCGCACCCCAAGTTATAGCTGCATTTAGGAAATAGCTCATATATTGGTTTTCGTGGGCCATCAATCAACTTTGGTTGCTACAATTGTGTATTACTCTATAGTTGTGCATTCTATACACGTATTTTCTATTACATTTTGCGAACCTCCATTTTTTGTTGAGTTATTGCCGCATTTAGGAAACAGCTCAAGTTTGAGTTCTCGTGGGCTATAGATCAACTTTGCTGACTGTACTTATGGATTACACTGTAGTTGTTCATTCTATACATGTATTTTTTATTGCCTTTTGTGAACATTTTTTTTGTTGATTTATAGCCGCATTGAGGAAAACCACTCATGGTTGAGTTTTGGTGACTACGATTTTGGATTGTACTATAGTTTTGTATTGCGGATTGGGCCTCCGAGTAAGGAAACACCCACCACCTGGAGTTCTTTACCCTCACTCGCTTCCACCATTTATCCCTTCTGACCATCCATCCCCTGTCCCTTCCTTATCGAAACTAGTAATCACCTTTCACGAACCTTATTTTTATGTTGACTTATAGCCATATTTAGGAAAATATTCGAGTTTGAGTTTTCGTGGGCCATCGATCAACTTTGGTGACTATGCTTGTGGATTACATTGTAGTTGTCCATTCTATATGCATATTTTCTATCGCCTTTCATAAATATTTATTTTTTCTTGAGTTATAGCCGCATTTAGCCATCTGCTCATGTTTGAGTTTTCGTGGCCGATCGATCAACTTTGGTGACTACGATTGTGGATTGCACTATAGTTGTCGATTCTGTACGCGTATTTTCTATCGGCTTTCGTAAACCTTCATTTTTTGTTGAGTTATAGCTGCATTTAGGAAACCGCTAGAGTTTGAGTTTTCCTGTGCCATCAATCAACTTTCATGACTAAACTTGTTGATTGCACTGGAAATGTGCATTCTATACACGTTGTTTCTATTGCATTTCATGAAACTTCATTTTTTATTTTGTTATAGCCACATTTAGGAAGCCGCTCATGTTTGAGGTTTTGTGGGCCATCGATCAACTTTGGTGACTACGATTGTGGATTACACTATAGTTTTGCATTCTATAAAGGTAATTTCTCACCTTTTGCGAACCTTCATTTTTTGTTGAGTTATAATGTCATTCAGGAAACCACTCCTGTTTGTGTTTTTGTGGGCCATCAATCAACTTTGGTGACTACAATTGTGGATTGTACTGTAGTTGTGCATTTTGTATGCCTATTATTAATCGCTTTTCACAAACCTTCATTTTTTGTTGAATTATAGCAACATTTAGGATCAACTCTGGTGACTACGATTGTGGATTACACTATCATTGTGCATTTTATACGCGTATTTTCTATCGCCTTTCGCTAACCTTAATTTTTCATTGAGTTATAGCCTCACTTAGCAAATCACTCATGTTTGAGTTTTCGTCGACCATCGATCAACTTTCATGACTATGATTGTTGAATGCACTTTTGTTGTCCATTCTGTATGCGTATTTTCTCTCGCCTTTTGTAAAACTTCATTTTTTGTTGACTTATAGTTGCATTTAGGAAACTGCTCTTTTTTCAGTTATCGCGGGGCATCAATCAACATTGGTGACTACGATTGTGGATTGCATTGTAATTGTCCATTATGAACACTAATTTTCTATTCCCTTTCGCAAACCTTGATTTTTTGTTAAGTTATAGCCACATTTAGCATACCGCTTGTGTTTGAGTTTTTCTGGACCATTAATCATCTTTGGTGACTACGCTTATGGATTACACTATAGTTGTGCATCTATATGCATATTTTCTATTAGCTTTTGCGAACCTTAATTTTTTGTTGAGTTAAAGCCGTATTTAGGAAATATTCATGTTTGAGTTATTGTGGGCAATCGTTCAACTTTGGTGACTATGAATGTGTATTCTATACGTGTATTTTCTATCGCCTTTCACGGACATTCATTTTTTTCTTGAGAAATCTGCACTTAGGAAATCGATCGTGTTTGATTTTTCATGGGCCATCGATAAACTTTGGTGACTACGATTGTGGATTGCACTGTGGTTCTCCTTTCAATACATGTATTTTCTATAGCCTTTTGCAAACCTTCATTTTTTGCTGAGTTATAGCAGCATTAAGGATACCGCTCGAGTTTGAGTTTTCATGCGCCATCAATCAACTTTGTTAACTACGCTTGCGGATTACACTGTAGTTGTGCATTCTATACGCGTATTTTCTATCACTTTTCGCGAACCTTAATTTTTTGTTGTATTATAGCTGCATTTAGGAAACTGCTCATCTCTGAGTTTTTATGGGCCAATCAATCAACTTTGGTGACTACGATTGTGGATTGTATTATAGTTGTACACTTTGTACGCATATTTTTTATCGCCTTTCAAGAAACTTCATTTTTTGTTGAGTTATAGCAGCATTTAGGAAAACACTCGTGTTTGAGTTTTTGAGTGCCATTGATCAACTTTTATGACTATGATTGTGGATTACACTGTAGTTGTGCATTCAATACATGTATGGTCTATTGCCTTTCACGAACCTTCATTTTTCGTTGAGTTATAGCCGCACTTAGCAAACCGCTCGTGTTTTAGTTTTTGTGGCCTATCGATAAACTTTGGTGTCTACGATTGTGGATTGCACTATAGTTGTCCATTTGGTATGCATATTTTCTATTGCTTTTTGTGAACCTTCATTTTTTGTTGAGTTATAGCCGCATTTAGGAAACCGCTAAAGTTTGAGTTTTTATGGGCCATCGATCATTTTTGCTGACTATGCTTGTGGATTACATAGTAATTGTGTATTCGATACGCGAATTTTCTATCACCTTTCGTGAACCTTCATTTTTTGTTTAGTTATACCCGTATTTAGGGAAATGGTCGTGTTTGAATTTTCGTGGGCCATCGTTTAACCTTGATTAACTTTGGGGACTATGATTCTAGGTTACACCATAGTTTTGCATTCTATACACGTATTTTCTATTATTTTTCACAAACATTCATTTTTTGTTGAGTTATAGGTGCACTTAGGAAACCTTTTTTATTTTTGAGTTATAGCGTCATTTAGGAAACCACTCATGTTTGAGTTTTTGTGGGCCATCATTCAACTTTGGTGACTAGGATTGTGGATAGTACTCTAGTTGTCCATTTTATATGCTTATTTTCTATCACTTTTTGTGAAACTTCATTTTTCCTAAGTTATAGCCACATTTAGGAAATCGCTCATGTTTGTGTTTTTTTTGGCCATCGATCAACTTTGGTGACTATGATTATGTATTTGTAATGTAGTTTAAATTTTGTACGCATATTTTTAATCACTTTTGACGAAGCTTTATTTTTTGTTGAGTTATAGCTACACTTAGGAAACCGCTCATGTTTGAGTTTTCGTGGTCTATCGATCAACTTTGTTGACTACGATTGTGGATTGCACTGTATCGATATCCGTGATCCTTCATTTTTTTTTGAGTTATAGCCGCATTTGAGAAAACGATTGAGTTTCAGTTTTCGTGGGGCAATAATTTTTGGTGAGTAGGCTTGTGGATTGTATAGTAGTTGTGCATTCTATACGCGAATTTTCTATCACCTTTCGTGAACCTTCATCTTTTGTTGAGTTATAGCCGTATTTAGGAAACCGCTCATGTTTGAGTTTTTCTGGGCCATCAATCAATTTTGGTGACTACGATTGTGGATTGTAGTGTACTTGTGCATTATGTATGTATATTTTTAATCGGTTTTCACGAACCTTCCTTTTTTGTTAAGTTATAGCCGCATTTAGGAAAACGCTCGAGTTTGAGTTTTCATGGACTATCAATCAATTTTGGTGACTACGGTTGTGGATTGCATAGTATTTGTGCATTCTATATGTGTATGTTCTATCGCATTTCACGAAGCTTCATTTTTCGTTGAGTTATAGCCGCACTTAGCAAACCACTCGTGTTTGAGTTTTCATGGGCCATCAACCAACTTTGGTGACTACAATTGTGGATTGCAGTGTAGTTGTCTATTCTGTACATGTATTTTCTATCATCTTTTGTAAACCTTCATTTTGGTTAATTTATAGCCGCATTTAGGAAACCACTTGTATTTTCAGTTTTCGTGGCCATTGATCAACTTTAGTTGCTACTATTGTGGATTACACTGTAGTTGTCCATTCTATACGCTTATTTTCTATCGCCTTTCTGAACCTTCATTTTTTGTCAAGTTAAAGCCTCATTTAGGAAACCACTCACGTTTGAGTTTTTGAGGGACATCAACCAACTTTGGTAACTACGATTGTGGATTATATTGTACTTGTACATTTTGTATGCATATTTTTAATCTCTTTTCATGTACCTTCATTTTTCATTGAGTTATAGCCGACTTTACGAAAACGCTCGTGTTTGAGTTTTCGTGGGCCATCGATAAACTTTGGTGACTACGATTGTGCATTCTATACATGTATCTTCTATTGCCTTTTGCAAACCTTCATTTTATGTTGAGTTATGGCCGCCTTTAGGAAAATGCTCGTGTTTGAGTTTTTGTGGGTCATCGATCAACTTTGGTGACTACGATTATGGATTGCACAATAATTGTCCATTTTCTACGTGTATTTTCTATTGCCTTTTGTGAACCTTCATTTTTTGTTGAGTATATAGCCGCATTTAGGAAAATTCTTGAATTTGAATTTTCGTGTACCATCAATCAACTTTGGTGACTACGATTGTGGATTACACTGTAGTTGTGCATTCTATACTCGTATTTTCTATTTCCTTTCACAAACCTTCATTTTTTCTTAAGTTATAGCGGCATTTGGGAAACCATTCATGTTTGAATTTTTGTGGGCCATCAATCAAATTTCATAACTATGATTGTGGATTGTAGTATAGTTTAGCATTTGTATGTACATTTTTAATCGCCTTTCACAAACCTTCATTTTTCATTGAGTTATAGTTGTATTTAGGAAATCGCTCGTGTTTGAGTTTTCATGGGCCATCGATCACCTTTGGTGACTACGATTGTGGATTGCACCGTACTTATCCATTTTGTACGCATATTTTTATAGCGCATTTATGAAAACGCTCTTGTTTCAATTTTCGTGGGATATCAATCGACTTTGGTGAATATGATTGTGGATTGCACTATCGGTGTCCATTCTATATGCGTATTTTCTGTCGTCTTTCATCAACCTTCTTTTTTTATTCAGTGATAGCTGCATTTAAGAAATCTGCTCATATTTGAGTTTTCGTGCGCCATCGATCAACTTTGATGGATATGTTGTGGATTACACTGTAGTTGTGCATTCTATACACATCTTTTCTATCGCCTTCTTTGTAGCTTCATTTTTTGTTGAGTTATAGCCGCATTTAGGAACGCTTGTATTTCAACTTTCGTGGGCTATCAATCAACTTTGGTTGTATACAAATATTTCTATTTCCTTTTGCGAACCTTCATTTTTTTTAGATATAGCCATATTTAGGAAACCACTAATGTTTGAGTTTTTGAGTGCCATCGATCAATTTTGGTAACTTCGATTGTCAATTACTTTGTAGTTGTGCATTCTCTACGCATATTTTTTTTCACCTTTTATGAAACTTCATTTTTTGTTGAGTTATAGCCACATTTAGGAAAACACTTGTGCTTGAGTTTTCGAAGGCCATTGGTCACCTTTGGTGACTACGATTGTGGATTACACTGTAGTTGTGCATTCAATACGTGTATGTTCTATTGCCTTTCACAAACCTTCAATTTTCATTAAGTTATAGCCAAACTTACGGAACCGCTCGTGTTTGAGTTTTCATGGGCCATTGATCAACTTTGGTGACTATGATTGTGGATTGCACTGTAGTTGTCCAATCTGTACTCGTATTTTCTATCACATTTCGTGAACCTTCATTTTTTTATTGAGTTATTGCTGCATTCAAGAAACCGCTCGAGGGGCATCAATCAACTTTGGTGACTAAGATTTTGGATTGCATGTAGTCCATTCTATACGTGTATTTACTATCGGCTTTCACGAATATTTATTTTGTTTTTAGTTATAGCCGCATTTTGGATTTTTTTGGGCGATTAATCAACTTTGGTGACTACGATTGTGCATTTTGTATGTGTGTTTTCTATCGCCTTTTGTAAACCTTCATTTTTTGGTGAGTTATAGCCGCATTTAGGAAACCACTCATGTTTGAGTTGTGCGCCATCAATAAACTTTGTTGACAACGATTGTCGATTGTACTATAGTTGTGCATTATGTACGCATATGTTTAATCACTTTTCATGAAACTTCATTTTTCCTTGTGTTATAGCCGCATTTAGGAAACCGCTCATATTTGAGTTTTTGTGGGCCATCGATCAACTTAAGTGACTACACTTGTGCAATCTATATGCATATTTTCTATCGCCTTTCGTGAAACTTCATTTTTTGTTTAGTTATAGCCACATTTAGGAAACCGCTCGTGTTTGAGTTTTTGTTGGCCGATGATCAACTTTGGTGAGTACAATTGTGGATTTCACTGTAGTTGTCCATTTTGTATGCATATTTTCTATCTCCTTTTGTGAACCTTCATTCTTTGTTCAGGTATAGCCGCATTTAGGAAACCGCTCATGTTTGAGTGTTTTGAGAGGTTCTTGCATGTTGGTGAAAAATTAGTTTTTCAAAAAAAAGGCGATCTCGGTCTACTAAGAATGAGATTCTCTACAAAACCCATTTCTCAATTTTTTCAAAAAAGATTCAAAAAATTTGCCTCTATTACCTTTACTTTTCAAAAAAATCTATCTTTTTCAAGAATAAGTTATTTGTTAATAAAACAGACGATCTAGGTGTCTTTAGGACATGAACACCTATAAAACACATATTTTCAATCTTTCAAAAAACTTGTTTCGTAGATTTTATTTTAGAGGGGTTCTTGAATGTTGGCGAAAAATTAGTTTTTTGAAATAAGGACGATCTGGGTGAAATCAAAATGACATTCTCTACAAAATGCATTTCTTATATTTTTCATAAAAAGATTCAAAAAATTTACCTTTGTTGCCTCTACTGCTTCTACTTTTCAAATAAATCTATATTTTTCAAGAATAACTTATTTTTTCAAAAAAACAGAATCTGGGTCTTTTTAGCAAACGAGCACCTATAAAAACCATATTTCAATTTTCCCAAAAATATTGTTTCATAGATTCCATTTGTGAGGGGTTTTTGCATGTTGTTGAAAAGTTAGTTTTTCGAAAAAAAGACGATCTGGGTCTACTTAAAACAACAATCTCTATAAAACCCATTTCTCAGATTTTTCATTAAGAGTAAAAAAAATTGCCTCTATTACCTGCACTGCTTCTACTTTTCAAAAAAATCTATCTTTTTCAAAAAGAACTTATTTTTAAAAAAACCAGACGATCTGGGTCTCTTTTAGCCCACCTATAAAACCCATATTTTTTATTTTTCCAAAAAAAAATTGTTTCATAGAATTCTATTTTAGTGGGGTTCTTGCATGTTGATAAAAAATTAGTTGTTCGAAAAGAGGACGATCTAGGTCTTCTTAGAATGACATTCTCTACAAAACCCATTTCTCAGATTTTTCATTAAAAGATTCAAAAAATTTGCCTCTTACCTCTATTGCTTCTACTTTTCAAAAAAATCAATCTTTTTCAAAAACAACTTATTTTTTCAAAAAATGGACGATCTGGGTTTCTTTATGTATTGAGCAGCTATAAAACCCATATCTTTTATTTTCCCAAAAAAAAAGTTTCGTAGATTCTATTTTTCAGTGATTCTTGCATGTTGGTGAAATATTAGTTTTTCGAAAATAGGACGATCTGGGTCTTCTCAGAATAACATTCTCTACAAAACCCATTTTTCTCATTTTTCATAAAAAGATTAAAAAAAATTGCCTATGAACAAAAAATGAAGGTTCGTGAAAGGCAGTAGAAACTAGACATACAAAATGGACAACTACAGTGCAATCCACAATCGTAGTCACCAAATTTAATTAATGGCGCACGAAAATTCAAACACGAGCGGTTTCCTAAGTATGGCTATAACTCATAAAAAAATGAAAGTTCACGAAAGGCGATAGAAAATATGTGTATAGAATGAACAACTACATTGAAATTCACAAGTGTAGTCACCAAGGTTGATCGATGGCCCACAAAAACTCAAAGCTGAGCAGTTTCCTAAATATGGCTATATCTCAACAAAAAATTAAGGTTCGCGAAATGCGATAGAAAATACACATACAGAGTGGACAACTGCAGTGCCATCCACAATCATAGTCGACAAGGTTGATTGATGGCCCACAAAAACTCAAAGATGAGAGATTTGCTAAGTGCGGCTATAACTGAAAGAAAAATGAAGGTTAGCAAAAGGCAATAGAAAATGCACAACCACAGTGTATTCCACAATCGTAGTCACCGAAGTTGATCGATGGCCCATGAAAACTCAAACATGAGCAGTTTCCTAAGTGCAGCTATAACTCAGCGAAAAGTGAAGTTTTGTGAAAAGTGATAGAAAATACGCGTAGAGAATGCACAACTATAGTGTACTCCAAAATTGTATTCACCAAAGTTGATTGATGGCCCATGAAAACTCAAATCATAGCATTTTCCTAAATGCATCTATAACTCAACAAAAAATGAAGGTTCATGAAACGCGATTAAAAATATGCATACAAAATGTACAACTATAGTACAATGCACAATAATAGTCACCAAAGTTGATTGATGGCATAGAAAAATTTCAAAGATTAGTGGTTTCCAAAATTGATCAATGGCCCATGAAAACTCAAACACGAGCGGTTTCCTAAATGAGGCTATAACTCAAAAAAAATTAAGGTTCGCGAAAGGGGATAGAAAATAAGCGTATAGAATTCATAACTTCATTGCAATGCACAATTGTAGTCACCAAGGTTGATCGACGGCCAACGAAAACTCATATACGAGTGGTTTCCTAAATGCGGATATAACTCAACAAAAAATGAATGTTCACGAAAGGCGATGGAAAACATACGTATAGAATGCACAACTACAGTGTAATCCACAATCATAGTCACCAAAGTTAATTAATGGCCCATGAAAACTAAAACACGAGCGGTTTCCTAAATGCGGCTACAAGTCAAGAAAAAATGAAGGTTCACGAAAGGCAATAGAAAATACACGTATAGAATGCAAAACTACAGTGTAATCCACACCCACAGTCACCAAATTAGATCCATGGCCCACGAAAACTCAAACTTCAACGGTTTATTAAATGCAGCTAGAACACAACAAAAAATGAAGACTCGTGAAAGGACAGAAAATACACGCAGAGAATGGACAACTAAGTGCCATCCACAATCGTAGTCACCAAAATTGATTAATGGCCCACGAAAACTCAAACATGAGCGGTTTCCTAAGTGCAGCTATAAATCAACAAAAAAGAAGTTTCACGAACGGCGATAGAAAATACATGTATAGAATGCACAACTACACCGTAATTCACATAGTTGGGCATTCTATACGCATATTTTCTATCACCTTTCGTGAACCTTCATTTTTTGCTGAGTTATAGCCGCATTTAGGAAATTGCTTGTGTTTCAATTTTTGTGGCCCATCGATCAACTTTGGTGACTACGATTGTGGATTGCACTATAGTTGTCCATTCTATACGCCTATTTTCTATCTCCTTTCGTGAACCTTCCTTTTTTGTTGAGTTATAGCTGCATTTAGGAAACCGCTCGTTTTTTGAGAAAATAAGTTCTTGAAAAAGATTTTTTTGAAAAGTAGAAGTAGTAGAGGTAACAAAAACAAAAATTTTGAATTTTTTTATGAAAAATGGGATAAATTGGTTTTGTAGAGAAAGTCATTCTAAGTAGACCCAGATCGTCCTTTTTTTGAAAACCTATTATTTGACCAACCTGCAAGAACCGCTAAAAATTTGATTTCTACGAATTTTTTTTTTTTGGGAAAATCGAAAATGTTGTTTTTATAGGTACTTGTAAAATCAATAAACCCAGATCATCCGGTTTTTGAAAAAAAAAGTTGTTCTTGAAAAAGATAGATTTTTTTGAAAAGTAGAAGCACTGGAGGTAACAGAGGCAATTTTTTTGAATCTTTTAATGAAAAATCTGAGAAATGGGTTTTGTAGAGAATGTCATTTTCAGTAGATCCAGATCGTCCTTTTTTCAAAAAACTAATATTTCAAGAACATGCAAGAAACCCTTAAAAATGGAATTATGAAAGAATTTTTTTGGGGAAAATCAAAATATGGTTTTTATAGGTGGCTGTGTACTAAAGGGACCCAGATTCTCCATTTTTTGAAAAACGAAGTTATTCTTGAAAATGATAGATTTTTTTGAAAAGTAAAAGCAATAGAAGCAACATAGCTAAATATTTTGAATCTTTTTATGAAAAACCTAAGAAATGGGTTTTGTAGAGAATGTTGTTTTGAGTAGACCTAGATCTTCCTTTTTTCGAAAAACTAATTTTTCACCAACATGCAAGAACCCCTAAAAAATAGAATCTACAAAACTTTTTTTTTTTGAAAATTGAAAATATGGGTTTTATAGGTGTTCGTGTGCTTAAGACACCCAGATCGTTCAGTTTTTGAAAAAATAATTTGTTTTCGAAAAAGATAGATTTTTTGAAAAGTAGTAGTGGACGTAATAGAGGCAAAATTTTTGAATCTTTTTATGAAAATTTTGAAAATTTGGTTTTGTAGAAATTGTCGTTTTGAGTAGACCTGGATCGTCCTTTTTTTGAAAAAAAATAAAATCAACAATATGCAAGAATCCTTCAAAAATAGAATCTACGAAACAATTTTGTTTGGAAAATCAAAAATATCAGTTTTATAGGTGCTCGACAGCTAAAGAAACCCAGATCGTCCATTTTTTTATTAAAATAAGTTGATTTTGTAAAAGATAGATTTTTTTGAAAAGTAGAAAAAGTAGAGGTAACAAAGGAATTTTTTTTACTCTTTTAATGAAAAATATGAGAAATGGGTTTTGTACAGAATGTCCTTCTCAATAGACCCAGATCGTTCTCTTTTCAAAAAACTATTTTTTCACCAACATGCAAGAACCCCTAGAAAATAGAATCTACGAAACAATTCTTTTTGGGAAAATAGAAAATATGGGTGTGCTGAAGAGATTCAAATCATCTACTTTTTGAAAAAATAAGTTCTTCTTGAAAAACATAGATTTCTTTGAAAAGTAGTAGTATAAGTAACAGAGGCAATTTTTTTGAATCTTTTTATGAAAAATCTGATAAATGGGTTTTCTAGAGAATATCGTTCTTAGTAGACCCTAATCGTCCTATTTTCAAAAAACTAATTTTTCACCAACATGCAAGAACCTTGTAAAAATAGACCCTCCTCAAAAATAGACGCTCTCGTGTGCTGAAGAGACCCTAGATTGTGCTTTTTTGAAAAGTAGAAGTAGTACAGGTAACAGAGGCAATTTGTTTGAATCCTTTTATGAAAAATCTGAAAAATGGGTTTTGTAGAGAATGTCCTTCTTAGTAAACCCAAATCATCCTTTTTTCGAAAATAAAAATAAAAATTCACCAACATGCAAGAAGCCCCCAAAAATAGAATCTACGAAACAATTATTTTTGGCAAAATAAAAAAATATGGGTTTTATAAGTGCTCGTGTGCTAAAGAAGCCCAGATCGTCCATTTTTTGAAATTATTTGTTCTTGAAAAAGATAGATTTTTTTTAAAGTACAAGCAGTAGAGGTAACAGAGGCAAAAAAATTCAATATTTTTATGCAAAATCTGAAAAATGGGTTTGTAGAGAATGTCGATCTGAGTACACCTAGATCGTGATTTTTTCGAAAACTATTTTTTCACCATCATGCAAGAACCCCTCAAAAATAGAATCTATGAAACAATTTTTGTTGGGAAAATAAAAAATATGAATTTCCTAGGTGCTCGTTCGCTGAAGAGATTCAGATCGCACGTTATTTGAAAAAATAAGTTGTTCTTGAAAAAGATAGATTTTTTTGAAAACTAGAAGCTGTAAAGGTAAGAGAGGCAAATCTTTTGAATCCTTTATGAAAAATTTCGAGAAATGAGTTTTTTAGATAATGTCATCCTGAGTAGATTCAGATCGTCCTTTTTTTTAAAAAAACTATTTTTCTACCAACATGCAAGAACTCCTGAAAAATAGAATCATTCTGAGTAGACCCAAATCGTCCTTTTTTTGAAAATCTAATATTTCACTCAACAAAAAAAGAAGGCTCGTGAAAGGTAATACAAAATACATGTAAAAAATGGACAACTACAGTGCAATCCACAATCCTAGTCACTAAAGTTTTTCAATGGCCTAAAAAAATTCAAACACGAGCGATTTCCTAAGTGCGGCTATAACTCAATGAAAAATGAAGATTTGCGAAATGCAATAGAAAATACACATATAAAATGGACAACTACAGTGTAATCCACAAGCGTAGACACCAAGGTTGATCGATGGCCCATGAAAACTAAAACACGAGTGGTTTAATAAATGTGGCTATAACTCAATGAAAAATGAAGGTTCATGAAAGGTGATAGAAAATATGTGTACAAAATGGACAACTATAGTACAATCCACTATTGTAGTAACCAAAGTTAATTAATGGCCCATAGTTAACACAACAAAAAATAAAGGTTAGCAAAAGGCGATAGAAAATACGTGTATAGAATGAGCAACTATAGTGTAATCAACAAGCGTAGTCACCAAAGTTAATTAATGGACCATAAACACTCAAACACAAGAGGTTTCCTAAATGCAGCTATAACTCAACAAAAATGAAGGCTCGCGAAAGGCAATAGAAAATACACTTACAAAATTAACAACAACAATGCAATTCACAATCGTAGTTGATTGATGGCCCACGAAAAATTCAAACACAAGCGTTTTCCTAAATTCGGCTATGACCCAACAAAAAATCAACGTTCGTGAAAGGCGATTAAAAATATGCGTACAAAATGCACAACTATAGTACAATCCACAATCGTAGTCACCAAATCTGATCGATGGCCCGGGAAAATTCAAACACAAACGTTTTCTTAACTGTGGCTATAACTCAATAAAAAGAGAAGGTTCGTGAAAGGCAATTAAAAATATGTGTACATAATGCACAACTATAGTGAAATCCACAATCGTAGTCACCAAAGTGGATCGATGGCCCACAAAAACTCAAACATGAGTGGTTTCCTAAATGCGGCTATAACTCAACAAAAAGTGGATCATTTTACGTGTATTTTCTATCCCCTTTCGCGAACCTTCATTTTTTTTGAGTTATAGCCACATTTAGGAAACCGGTCGAGTTGTAGTTTTTGTGGGCCATCGATCAACTTTGGTGACTACGCTTGTCAACACTATACTTGTGCACTCTATACTCGTATTTTCTATCGCCTTTCGTGAACCTTCATTTTTCATTGATTTATAGCCGCACTTATGAAACCGCTCGTGTTTGAGTTGTTTTTGAAAAAAATAGATTTTTTTGAAAAGTAGAAGCAATGGACGTAACAAAGGAATATTTTTTTGAATCTTTTAATGAAACATATGAGAAATGGGTTTTGTAGAGAATGTCGTTATGAGTAGACCCAGGTTGTCCTTTTTTTGAAAAACTAATTTTTCACCAACATGCAAGAGCCCCTCAAAAATAGTATCTACGAAACAATTTTTTTTGGGAAAATACAAAATATGGATTTTATAGGTGCTCGAGGTGTAAAGATACATAGATCATTTGTTTTTTCAAAAAAATAAGTTGTTTTTGAAAAAAGTGGATTTTTTTGAAAAGTCAAAGTAACAGAGGCAAAAATTTTGATTCTTTTTATGGAAAATCTGAGAAATGGGTTTTCTAGAGATTGTC
Source organism: Sequoia sempervirens (assembly GCA_007258455.2). NCBI lineage: Eukaryota > Viridiplantae > Streptophyta > Pinopsida > Cupressales > Cupressaceae > Sequoia > Sequoia sempervirens. Next base: position 32,641 of record VDFB02156984.1, read on the forward strand.
ATTTCGAGTAGACCCAAATCGTCCTTTTTTTGAAAAACTAATTTTTCAACAACATGCAAAAACCCCTCAAAAATAGAATGTACGATTCAATTTTTTTTGGAAAATAAAAAATATGGGTTTTATAGGTGTTCATGTGCTAAAGAGACCTAGATCATCCGTTTTTCAAAAAAATAACTTCTTTTTGAAAGACATAGATATTTTTGAAAAGTAGTAGTAGAGGTAACAAAGGCAATTTTTTTTGAATCCTTTTATGAATGTTCACAAAAGGCAATAGAAAATACGCATATAGAATGCACAACTATGGTGTAATCCACAAGCGTAGTCACCAAAGTTGATCGATGGCCCACAAAAACCCAAACACGAGTGGTTTCCTAAATGCGGCTATAACTCAACAAAAACTGAAAGTTCACAAAAGGAAATAGAAACAATGCGTACAAAATGGACAAATATAGTGCAATCCACAATTGTACTCACCAAAGTTGATCGATGGCCCACGAAAACTCAAACACGAGTGTTTTCCTAAACAAAAAATAAAGGTTCATGAAATGTGATAGAAAATATGCGTATAGATTGCACAACTACAGTTTCATCCACAAGTGTACTCACCAAAGTTCATTGATGGCCCATCAAAATTCAAACTTGAGTGATTTCCTAAATGCAGCTATAACTCTTCAAAAAATTAAGGTTCGTAAAAGATGATAGAAAATACACGTAGAGAATGGACAACTACACTGTAATCCACAATTGTAGTCACCGAAGTTGATCGATGGCCCACAAAAACTAAAACACGAGCATTTTCCTAAATGCGGCTATAACTTAGCAAAAAATGAAGGTTTGTGAAAGGATATTAAAACTATGTGTACAAAATGTACAACTATAGTACAATCCACAATCGTAGTCAACGAAGTTGATTAATGACCCTCAAAAACTCAAACATGACTGGTTTCCTAAATGCCGCTATAAGTCAAGAAAAAATAAAGCTTTGCGAAAGGTGATAGTAAATACATGTATACAATGCACAACTATAGTGTAATCCATGATCGTAGTCACCAAACGTGATGGATGGCACACGAAAACTCAAACACGAGTGGTTTCCTAAAGGCAGCTATAACACAATAAAAAATGAAGGTTCATGAAAGGCGAGAGAAAATAAGTATAAAATGGACAACTACAATGCAATCCACAATCGTAGTCACCAAAGTTGATCAATGGCCCACAAAAATTCAAACACGAGTAGTTTTCCTAAATGACTCAACAAAAAATAAAGGCTCGCAAAAGGCAATAAAAATTAAGCGTATAGAATGCACAATTACACTGTAATCCACAAGCGTAGTCACCAATGTTGATCGATGGACCACGAAAACTCAAACGCGAGCGGTTTCCTAAGTCGTACTATAACTCAATGAAAAATGAAGGTGCGCAAAAGGCGATAGAAAATACACGTACAAAATGGACAACTACAGGGTAATCCACAATCATAGTCACCAAAGTTGATCGATGGCCCACGAAATCATAAACATGAGTAGTTTTCTAAGTGCAGCTAATAACTCGACAAAACATGAAGATTCATGAAATACGATTAAAAATATGCGTACAAAATGCACAACCATAGTACAACCCACAATCGTAGTCACCATTATTGATTGATGGCCCACAAAAACAAGTACATGAGCCGTTTCCTAAATGCGGCTATAACTCAAGAAAAAATGAATGTTCGCAAAAGGTGATATAAAATGCATGTATAGAATAAACAACTATAGTGTAATCCACAATCATAGTCACCAAAGTTGATCGATGGCCCACAAAAACTCAAATACGAGTAGTTTCCTAAATGCGGCTATAACTCAACAAAAAATTAAGGTTCACAAAAGGCGATAGAAAATACCCATACAAAATGGACAACTACAATGCAATCAACAATTGTAGTCACTAAAGTTGATCGATGGGCCATGAAAACTCAAACAACAGCGGTTTCCTAAGCGCAGCTATAACTGAAAAAAAAATCAAAGTTCGCGAAAGATGATAGAAAATAGGAGTATAGAATGCACAGCTACAGTGTAATCCGCAATCGTAGTTACCAAAGTTGATCGATGGCCCACGAAATCTCAAACATGAGTGTTTTCCTAAATGTTTCTATAACTCAAAAAAAAAATGAAGGTTCGTGAAACGCGATTAAAAATAAGCGTACAAAATGTACAACTACAGTACAATCCACATTAGTAGTCACCAAAGTTGATCAATGGCTGACAAAAACTCAAACATGAGTGGTTTCCTAAATGCGGCTATAACTCAACAAAAAATGATGATTCACGAAAGGCGATAGAAAATATATGCATAGAATGGACAACTATAGTGCAATCCACAATCGTAGTCACCAAACTTGGTCGATGGCCCACAAAAACACAAACAGGAGCGGTTTGCTAAGTGCGGCTATAACTCAACGAAAAATGAAGCTTCATGAAAGATGATAGAACATACACTATAGAATGCACAAATACAATGTAATCCACAACCGTAATGACCAAAGTTGATTGTTGGCCAAGGAAGAACTCAAACACGAACGTTATCATAAATGTGGCTATAACTCAACAAAATATGGAGCTTCATGAAAATTGATTAAAAATATGTGTACAAAATGCACAACTATAGTACAATCCACAATCGTAGTCACCAAAGTTGATTGATGGCCCAGAAAAACTCAAACATGAGCGGTTTCCTAAATGCGGCTATAACTCAACAAAAAATGAAGGTTTGGGAAAGACGATAGAAAATACACATAGAGATAGGATAACTACAGTGCAATCCACAATCGTAGTGACCAAAGTTGATGGACGGACTACGAAAACTTGAACATGAGTGGTTTCCTAAGTGCAGATATAACTCAACGAAAATGAAGGTTCATGAATAGTGCTAGAAAATAGACGTATAGAATGCACAAGCACAGTGTAATCCAAAATCTTAGTAACCAAAGTTGATCGATGGCCAGCTTTTTCCTAAATGTGGCTATAACTCAACAAAAAATGAAGGTTCACGAAAGGCGATAGAAAATTCACATAGAGAATGCCTAACTAATTTGTAATCCACAATCATAGTCACCAAAGTTGATCAATGGCCCGTAAAACTCAAGCACGAGTGGTCTCCTAAATGTGGCTATAACTCAACAGAAAATTAAGGTTCACGAAAATCGATAGAAAATACACGTAGAGAATGGATGACTATAATGCAGTCGACAATTTTAGTCAACAAAGTTGATCGATGGACCACAAAAACTCAAACACGATATGTTTCCTAAGTATAGTTATAACTCAACGAAAAATGAATGTTCATTAAAATCAATAAAAAATATTCATACATAATGCATAACTACATTACAATACATAATCGTAGTGACCAAACTTGATCGATGGCCCACAAAAACTCAAACATGAGCGGTTTCCTAAATACAGCTATAACTCAACCAAAAATTAAGCTTCGCGAAAGGTGATATAAAATACACGTATAGAGAGGACAACTATAGAGTAATCCACAATCGTAGTCACCAAAGTTTATTGATGGCCCACGAAAACTCAAATACGAGTGGTTTTCCTAAATGTGGCTATAACTTAACGAATAATAAAGGTTCATGAAAGGTGATAGAAAGTACATAGAGAGAATAGACAACTACAATTCAATCTACAATCATAGTCACCAAAGTTGATCGATAGAACACATAAACTCAAACACGAGTGGTTTTCTAAGTGCAGCTATAACTCAACAAAAATGAATGTTTGTGAAAAGCGATAGAAACTACGTGTACAGAATTGCAAAACTATAGTATAATCCACAATCATAGTCCCCAAAATTGATCAAAGTTGATCAATGGCCCACGAAAACTCAAACATGACCATTTCCCTAAATGCGTGTATAGCTCAACAAAAAATGAAGGTTCACAAAAGGTGAGAGAAAATTTGCATACAGAATGCACAAATACTTTGTAATCCACAAGCGTACTCACCAAAATTGATCAATGGCCCACAAAAATTCAAACTTGAGAGGTTTCATAAATGCGGCTATAACTTAACAAAAAATGAAGGTTCTCGAAAAGCAATAGAAAATATATGTAGAGAATTGACAAGTACAGTGCAATCCAGAATTGAAGTCACCAAAGTTGTCCGAGGGACCACGAAACCACAAACACGAGCGGTTTCCTATAGTTGTCCATTCTTTGCACGTATTTTCTATCGTCTTTCGCAAACCTTCATTTTTTATTGAGTTATAGCTGCATTTAGAAAACCGCTTGAGTTTGAGTTTTCGTAGGCCATCGATCAACTTTGCTGACTCTGATTGTCCATTCTATTGTAGCTGTGCATTTTGTACATATATTTTTAATCATTTCTCACAAACCTTATTTTTTGTTGAGTTATACCCATATTTAGGAAACTGCTCGTATTTGTGTTTCCATGGGCCATCGATAAACAATGATGACTACAATCGTGGATTGTACTATAGTTCTGCATTATGTACGCATATTTTTAATCACATTTTACGAACCTTCATTTTTTGTTGAGTTATAGCCGCATTTAGGAAACCGCTCGTGTTTAAGTTTTCGTGGGTGGTCGATCAACTTTGGTAACTACAATTGTGGATTGCACTATAGTTATTAATTCTATAGTCGTATTTTTTTTCCCATTTCGAGAACCTTAATTTTTCATTGAGTTATACCCACATTTAGGAAACCGCTCGTGTTTGATTTTTCGTACTGCATCGATCAACCTCGGTGACTACGATTGTGGATTGCACACTAGTTTAACATTCATTTTTTGCTGAATTATAGCTGCATTTAGGAAACCGCTCGTGTTTGGGTTTTCGTGGGCCATCGATCAACTTTGGTGACTACGATTATGGATTGCACTGTAGTTGTCTATTTTGTACGTATATTTTCTATCACCTTTCACGAACCTTCATTTTTTGTTGAGTTATAGCTTCATTTAGGAAATCGCTCAAGTTTGAGTTTTCATGGGCCATCAATCAACTTTGGTGACTACGCTTGTGGATTACACAATAGTTGTGTATTTAATACATGTATTTTCTATCACCTTTCGCAAAACTTCATTTTTTGTTGTGTTATAGCCGCATATTGGAAACCGCTCATATTTGAGTTTTTGTGTCCATTAATCAAGTTTGGTGACTATGATTGTGTATTGTACTGTAGTTGTTCATTTTGTATGCATATTTTTAATTTCCTTTCATGAACCTTCAGTTATTTTGAGTTATAGCCGCATTTAGGAAAATGCTCATGTTGAGTTTTTGTGGGCCATTGATCAACATTGGTGACAACAATTGTGAATTGCATTGTAGTTGTACATTTTTTACGTGTATTTTCTATTGCCTTTTGTGAAGCTTCATTTTTTTATTGAGTTATAGCTGCATTTAGGAAACCACTCTAGTATGATTTTTCGTGGGCCATCGATCAACTTTGGTGACTACGATTGTGGATTGCACTGTAGTTGTCCATTATGTTTGCATATTATCTATCGCATTTTGTGAACCTTCATTTTTTGTTGAATTATTGTCGCATTTAGGAAAATGCTCAAGTTTGACTTTTCATGGTCAATCTATCACCTTTGGTAACTAACATTGTGGTTTACATTGTAGTTGTGCATTCTATACCCATATTTTCTATCGACTTTCGATAACCTTCATTTTTCGTGAGTTATAACTGGACTTAGGAAATGCTCATGTTTAAGTTTTCCTGGGCCATCAATCAACTTTGGTGACTACAATTTTGGATTGCACTGGAGTTGTCCATTCAGTACATGTATTTTCTATCGGCTTTTTAGAATATTTGTTTTTTTTTTAGTTATAACCGTATTTAGTAAACCCCTCGAATTTGAGTTTTCATGTGCCATCGATCACTTTGGTGACTACGCTTGTGGATTACACTGTAGTTGTGCAATCTATACGCATATATTCCATCCCCTCTCTCGAACCCTCATTTTTTGTTGAGTTAAAGTCATATTTAGGAAACCGCTCAAGAGACCCAAATTGTCTGGTTTTTGAAAAAATAAGTTGTTCTTGAAAAAGATAGGATTTTTTGAAAAGTAGAAGTAGTGGAAGTAATTTTTTTATGAAAAATATGAGAAATGGGTTTTGTAGAGAATTTCATTTTGAGTAAACCCAAATCGTCCTTTTTTAAAAAACTAATTTTTCAACAACATGCAAGAACCCCTAAAAGGTAGAAATGGAATTTGTGGAGAATGTCGTTCTAAGTACACCTAGATCGTCTTTTTTCGAAAAAATAATTTTTCTCCAACATGCAAGAACCCCTCAAAAATAGAATCTACAAATAATTTTTTTAGGAATATCGAAAATATGGGTTTTATAGGTGCTCGTGTAACGCCCCGTCACGCGAACCCCAAAGGAACAAATAAAACCGCAACAATTTTTTTTTTAAAAGAACATAAGATTGTACTTAACTATTCCAACATTTCATTGTTCTAAGCTGCACAACAAAATCCCTTGGGGTACACAAGGTGACATTACTACACCAACCCATAATAAATACAATAGATTAAACAATAATTAAACAATTACGTAAAACCATTCATTCTCACATCACCATTTAAAACATCCATTAACAATAACCACATTAATAAAAGTAATCCATACTAAACCATATATGCAAAACACAAATGAATTAATCATAAGGATAATATATATATATATATATCCCACAGATACAACATAACATAATTAGCAATTACAATGATAGTTCTCGAATGATTACATGGCCTGAATATACATTACAACAATATGATAGTACAACATAATGAACATATAACAAATTACATCAAGATCGTCCCAACACACATGGGAGTCCATACATGAATAAATAAATTACATCAAGATCCTCCCAACACACGTGGGAGTCCATACATGAATAAATAAATTACATCTAAAGTATGAACATACATCTGGTACATAAGAACACTGGATCATCTACACCTGTATAACTCTGCAATGAAAGAAACAACTACAACCAAAAGGAACCCAATGGGGTGCAAAGCACGTTCCACCCAACCACCCCTGTGCTAGGAGTAGATAGTACTATGTACAGGGGGGTACGCAGCTCCCATTGGCTGCTGTGCACAGTCAGTGGTGGCTACGCACAGCCACCACTGGGGCCTTGGGTAGTACGGCCGCCCACCCCCCACTAACAAATAAATTTTTTATTTTATTTTATATAATTTTATTTTTAATTTTATAATTCTTTTATATAAAAATTCATATTTAAAAAAAAAACAAACATGAAATTCAATAAGGAATAAAATTTGCCTAGAACACTTTTAAAATATATTTTTTACATTAAATCCTAATTTGTACGAAAATACAGAAGAACATTAATAGAACACAACCTTAATTAAATATATTTTATCTAATATCCTCAAAATACTAAATCTGTTATTTAAATACAATAAATTTTTTTATTCTTTTCTCACAAAATAAAATCACACAGGTACATAATATTACTAAAAATACATTTATATAACACAACATAATTGTAACATAAATATGTATATCTAATTTTTGTTTAAATATACATAGAAGTATATATATATATTTAACAGAGATTCAGAACAACAATATAAACAAATAGATTTTCACTTCAAACAATAATTTCATAGTTATTATATTGAAGAAATTCCAAAAAGGATTTTCACTATAATTTTTTCTTCAGAAAAATTCAAACGTTTATAGCAAACAACTTCCAATCACATAAACCTCTTTCAAAGAAAATATAGAGAAATTGATTTGAAAAAACATAGCAACCAGATTTTGTTTATGGAACAATAAAATAATAATAACTTAAAAGAAGAAAACCTGGAGTGCTTTGTTCGATGTAGAATCTATTTTGTAGCCTCTTCTCGATTTCCTGCCTACAACTCTCTTTTAAATCTATCTTTCTTCGAAACAATTCTTTTACCCAGAAGAACCAAAAACAAAATATTTTTCTTTACTTTAACAGCCCAAACAATAGAAAAAAAAAACCCTTATGTCTGTGAAAAACTCTCTCATAATAAAAATAAATAAAAATCCATAAAGCTCTTCATCTTTTTCCTTAAAAATCCTCCTCACTCATTGGTCCCTTTCCGGCTTTTAAAAGCACACACTTCTCTACAATTTTAATTAAAATTTAATTATTTTCTCAAGATATTATCCACAGAAGATTTTCTAATTTAATATGAAGAAAAAGATAATATTTAATTATCATCATCAATATTTATTTAATTTAATTACTTACACTCTTAATTAATTAAATAACTTTTTAATTTACAATATATTTGAAATTCAACATTTAACTAACTCACAATTAAATCAAGTAACAAGACAACATTAGTTAATCGTATAAAATAAAATTAATTAAATAAACACTAACCATAAATAAAATAAATACTCAATAGTTAAACTACACCAAGACAAGGACAAAACCTTGATCATGACACAACAAAACTCGAACCAGGATAATGGAGTTGGGATAGGGATCCTTCCAAATCAACTCCCTTTTTCAACATTGGACCCGTTGGGTTAAATTGATGCTCGCCCTATTCTGCCGAAGCAAGTGGAATCGAGACTTATTCCTGCAAATCCTGCATACAAATATAAATGTCAAGTAACACATAATATATAATCAAAAACATGATATCGTGAGAAGGAATTGCAGCGTAGCAGGGCACTCATGAACGAGTGGTGCTACACTGTCCTCTCACCTAAGCTATACCAACAAATACAACATTAGATGTAAAGTAACAATTCTAACTAACTGATCACATCATAAACTAATTATTAAACCATTGCATCACAATGTATTACTGAACCCAAATTAACTATCATAGAATCACAATATTGACATATATAATATTAAGGAAAAACCATTGCATAATCAAATAATCTAAACACCACATAAAGTATCATAATTCATAATAATCATGTCAATTGTAACAATCAACTAAACTATGCATCCACACACACCAAGCCAGTGAACTAGTCACCATCACAAACCTACTTCACACTAACACATAAGAGTAACAAATAGTAGTAAAGAGTCTCAGCAACATGGGGGTATTACATACTCCCCCCCTAGAACATGGCTTACTCCTGGAAGCCAGTAACTTAAAAATAGGTAATCTTCTCTAATATGGGATGCATCCTCCCATGTCACCGAAGTCTCATCATTTGGTTCCTACTGAACCCGCAAACGACTGATATGCTCTACTTGCATCGCCTACTGTTGGCTCAGAAATGACTGGTACCTGACTATAACTTGTAGTGTTCCCTTGTGGACACTGCCTCGCAATGTCCCTGCTACCCACATGAGAAGTAGCCGGTGCCTCGTCCAAAACCTCTAACTCTAGCCGATGCACTCGATTGTTGAAAGTTGCCTCGCGAAGGTGCCAATTGTGTGCTTTGTGTCAGCTGCATGAAACTATCTGGTCTATTACGTTGCCAACTTCGGATCTTCCAGTTTTGAGATCTATCTCCCTGCTGAGACTGAGAGTTTTCAGGTCTCAATAGGAGTGTTGTTGCTGCTCACCTTTAGTGGGTGCTTGATGGCCTTTAGAGGACCCTGTAGCCAACATCAAACTTCCATGAGAAACAACACCCGATGACGGTGCACTGGTGATCTGAACTCCTATGTGTCCTCCAAATGCCATAGCCAAATTTCCTTCTACTAACTGAGCCTTCTCAACCACTACCTCTATTGTCTTCGGCTGAAAGATTCACTCCACCACTGATACGGCGTTTAAGCCCCGAACGAAATGTTGAACCAACATTCCCTCATCATGACTGATTCCTGTATATTGTTTCAATTCATAGTAACGCTGCTCATACTATTCAACGGACATCAACATCTACCTAAGGTCATGAAACTCATCTGCCCTACGTTGCCTCCAATGATTAGAAAGGAAGCGAGCCCTGAACCTACCCAAAAATAACTCCCATGTGACCATGTTGATATCCAAATGTAACTTTTGCTCTTCCAGCCGCCACCAAGTGGACGCAAAGCCTCTTAGATGCATGATTGTGCACTGGGCTTTGGTATTGCTGCCATAGGGGTGCATCGCGAAGCATCAATCCAAATCAATTAACCATGTTTCCACTTCCAGACCTCCTCCAGAACCATCGAATGTAGGCGGATGTGCTCTCATCAAATCTCTCATATGACAAGCTATCACTGCCTCTCGATCTGCGGTTACTTCCCTTCGCCTTGGCGACCTTTCCCTTTCTCTCTCGACCCGCTGCTCCTCCTCTGGCCTGGGTCCCAACCGACCAAGAATCTCTCCCAAAATGTGTTGCAAATGTCCATCCAAATCAAGCTGTCCTGGGTTCTGACCACCTCTAGACGGATTGTGTTGAGGACTCAGTCGTTCCTCGTGCTTTGAACCATGGATACTCGGGGTGATGGAATTCGGCGGTTGGCTCTACGGCCACCACCTCAACCTCTTCTTTGGCCACGACCTCTACCTCGAGGCATGATCCTACACAATAATTAAAGTTATGTATAAGATCAAGAGTTAACGTAAAGGTTGTCTAACAGACACAAACTACCCAGAGGACCCAGCGTTAGCAACCTTGGCTCTTGTACCAAGTTGTAACCAAAGTTGATCGATGGCCCACAAAAACTCAATCACGAGCGATGCATTAAATGCAGTTATAACTCAACAAAAAATGAAGGTTCAGGAAAGGTGATAGAAAATTAGCGTTCGTAATGCACCACTATAGTGCAATCCAGAATCGTAGTAACCAAAGTTGATTAATGGCCCATGAAAACTCAAACACGAGCAGATTCCTAAATGCGGCTATAACTCAAAAAAAAGTGAAGGTTAATGAAAGCCGATAGAAAATATGCATACAAAATGCACAACTATAGTGCAATCCACAATCATATTCACAGAACTGGATTGATGGCCAACAAAAATTCAAACATGAGCGTTTTCCTAAATGCGGCTATAACTCAACAAAAAATGAAGGCTCGTGAAAGGCAATTGAAAATATATGTATAGAATGGACGACTAATGTGCAATCCACAATCGTAGTCAACAAAGGTGATCGATGGCCCAGAAAAACTCAAACACGAGTTGTTTCCTAAGTGCACCTATAACTCAATGAAAAATGAAGGCTCGCAAAAGGCAATAGAAAATATGCATATAGAATGCACAACTACAGTGTAATCCACAATTGTAATCACAAACGTTGATCTATGGTGCACAAAAACACAAACATGAGCATTTTTCTAAATGCAACAATAACTCAACAAAAAATTAAGGATCATGAAAGGTGATTAAAAATATGCGTACAGAATGCACAACTATAGAACTATCCACAATTGTAGTCACCAAAGTTGATTGATGGCCCACAAAAAACTCAAACATGATCGGTTTCCCAAATGTGGCTATAACTCAATAAAAAATGATGGTTCACGAAAGGCGATAGAAAATACGTGGCCCACGAAAATTCAAACACGAGTTGTTCGCTAAGTGTAGTTATAATTCAATGAAAAATGAAGGTTCATGAAAGTCGATAGAAAATATACGTATAGAATGCAAAACTAAAGTGTAATCCACAATTGTAGTTACCAAAGTTGATTCATGGCCCACGAAAACTCAAACAAGAGCGTTTTCCTCAATGCCGCAATAACTCAAGAAAAAAATGAAGGTTGGTGAAAGGCGATTAAAAATAAGCATACAGAATGCAAAACTACTATACAATCCACAATCGTTGCCTGCAAATTTGATTGATGGCCCACAAAAATTCAAACACAAGCGGTTTCCTAACTGCAGCTATAACTCAAAAAGAAATGAAGGTTCACAGAAAGCAATAGAAAATATGTTTATACAATGCACAAATAAAATGTAATCTACAAGCATAGTCACGAAAGTTGGTCGATGGCCCACAAAAACTAGAACACGAGTGGTTTCCTAAATGTGGGTATAACTCAACAAAAAATGAAAGTTCACGTCAGTCGATAGAAAATATGCGTACATAATGCACAACAATTCTAATCACCAAAATTGATCGATAGCCCACAAAAACTCAAAAATAGGCAGTTTCCTATATGTGGCTATAACTAAACAAAAAATGAAGGTTTGCAAAATGCGAGAGAAAAAATGCTAATAGATTGCTTAACTACAGTTTCATCCACAATCGTAATCACCAAAGTTGATCGATGGCCAACGAAAACTCAAACTCGAGTGGTTTCCTAAATTCAGCTATAACTCAACAAAAACTGAACGTTCACGAAAGGTGATAGAAAATACACGTAAAAAATGGACAACTATAGTGCACTCCACAATTGCAGTCACCAAAGTTGATCAATGGCCTACGAAAATTCAAACACGAGTAGTTATAATTCAATGAAAAATGAAGGTTCATGAAAGTCGATAGAAAATATGCATATAGAATGCACAACTAAAGTGTAATCCACAATCTTAGTTACCAAAGTTGATTGATGGCCCACGAAAACTCAAAAAGGAGCGTTTTCCTAAATGCCAAAATAACTCAAGAAAAAATGAAGGTTTGTGAAAGGCGATTAAAAATAAGCATACAGAATGCACAACTACTATACAATCCACAATCGTTGTCTCCAAAGTTGAGCAATGGCCCACAAAAACACAAACATAAGTGGTTTCCTATATTCTGCTATAACTCAATGAAAAATGAAGGCTCACGAAAGGTGATAGAAAATAACTGTATAGAATGCACAACTATAGTGTAATCCACAATCGTAGTCACCAAATTTAATCGACGGCCCAGGAAAACACAAACACAAGCATTTTCCTAACTGCGGTTATAAGTCAAGAAAAAATGAAGTTTCATGAAAGGCAATTAAAAATATGTGTATAGAATGCACAACTACAGTCCAATCCAAAATCGTTGTCAACAAAGTTGATCGATGGCCCACGAAAACATGAGTGTTTTTCCTAAATGCAACTATAACTCAATAAAAAATGAAGGTTTACGAAAGGGGATAGAAAATACATGTACATAATGGAAAAATACAGTGAAACGCACAGTCGTAGTCACCACAATTGATTGATGGCCCACAAAAACTCAAACAAGAGCCGTTTCCTAGGTGCAACTATAACTCAAAAAAAATGAAGGCTCACGGAAAGCAATAGAAAATACGTGTACACAATGCACAACTACAATGTAATCTACAAGCATAGTCACGAAAGTTGGTCGATGGCCCACAAAATCTCGAACACGAGCGGTTTCCTAAATGCGGGTATAACTCAACAAAAAATGAAGGTTCACGTCAATCGATAGAAAATATGCATACATAATGCACAAAAACAGTGCAATCAACAATTGTAATCACCAAAGTTAATCGATAGCCCACAAAAACTTAAAAACAAGCAATTTCCTATATATGGCTATAAACTAAACAAAAAATGAATGTTTGTGAAAGGCGAGAGAAAAAACGCACATAGATTGCTTAACTACAGTTTCATCCACAATTGTAGTCACCAAAGTTGATCGATGGCCCAAGAAAACTCAAACTCGAGTGGTTTCCTAAATTCAGCTATAAGTCAACAAAAAATGAACGTTCACGAAAGGCGATAGAAAATACACGTACAAAATGGACAACTACAGTGCCATCCACAATTGCAGTCACCAAAGTCAATGGCCCACGAAAATTCAAACACGAGTTGTTCTCTAAGTGTAGTTATAATTCAATGAAAAATGAAGATTCATGAAAGTCGATAGAAAATATGCGTATAAAATGCACAATTAAAGTGTAATCCACAATCGTAGTTACCAAAGTTGATTGATGGCCCACGAAAACTCAAACAGGAGGGCTTTCCTAAATGCCGCAATAACTCAAGAAAAAATGAAGGTTTGTGAAAGGTGATTAAACATAAGCATACAGAATGCACAACTACTGTACAATCCACAATCGTTGTCTCCAAAGTTGATCAATGGCCCACAAAAACTCAAACATAAGTGGTTTCCTAAATTCTGCTATAACTCAATGAAAAATGAAGGTTCACGAAAGGTGATAGAAAATAAGTGTATAGAATGCACAACTATAGTGTAATCCAATATCGTAATCACCAAAGTTGATCGATGGCCCTAGAAAAGTCAAACATGAGCGTGTTCCTAAATATGGCTATAATTCAAAAAAAAATGAAGGTTTGTGAAAGGACATTAAAAATATGCGTACATAATGCACAAATACAGCACAATCCACAATCATAGTTACCAAAGTTGATCAATTGCCAACAAAAACTCAAATATGAGCAGTTTCTTAAATATGGCTATAACTCAACAAAAAATAAAGGTTCGCGAATTGCGATAGAAAATACATGTACAGAATTCACAACTATAGTGTAATCCACAATCGTAGTCACCAAATTTGATTGATGGCCTAACAAAACACAAACACGAGCGTTTTTCTAATTGCGATTATAACTCAAGAAAAAATGAAGTTTCATGAAAGGCATTAAAAATATGTGTATAGAATGCACAACTACAGTACAATCCACAATCATTTTTGACAAAGTTGATCGATGGCCAATGAAAACATGAGTGTTTTTCCTAAATGCAGCTATAACTCAACAAAAAATGAAGGTTCACGAAAGGGGATAGAAAATACATGTACATAATGGAAAACTACAGTGAAATGCATAATTGTAGTCACCATAGTTGATCGGTGGCCCACAAAAATTCAAACACAAACAGTTTCCTAACTGCAGCTATAACTCAAAAAGAAATGAAGGTTCACGGAAAGCAATAGAAAATATGTTTATACAATGCACAAATAAAATGTAATCTACAAGTATAGTCACGAAAGTTGGTCGATGGCCCACAAAAACTCGAACACGAGTGGTTTCCTAAATGCGGGTATAACTCAACAAAAAACGAAGGTTCACGTCAGTTGATAGAAAATATGCGTACATAATGCACAACAATTGTAATCACCAAAGTTGATCGATAGCCCACAAAAACTGAAAACTATAAGGTAGTTGCCTATATTCAGTTTCATCCACAATCGTAATCACCAAAGTTGATCGATGGCCGATGAAAACTCAAACTCGAGTGGTTTCCTAAATTCAGCTATAACTCAACAAAAACTGAACGTTCACGAAAGGTGATAGAAAATACGCGTACAAAATGGACAACTATAGTGCACTCCACAATTGCAGTCACCAAAGTTGATCAATGGCCTACGAAAATTCAAACACGAGTAGTTCACTAAGTGTAGTTATAATTCAATGAAAAATGAAGGTTCATGAAAGTCGATAGAAAATATGCGTATAGAATGCACAACTAAAGTGTAATCCACAATCGTAGTTACCAAAGTTGATTGATGGCCCACGAAAACTCAAAAAGGAGCATTTTCCTAAATGCCAAAATAACTCAAGAAAAAATGAAGGTTCGTGAAAGGCGATTAAAAATAAGCATACAAAATGCACAACTACTGTGCAATCCACAATCGTTGTCTCCAAAGTTGAGCAATGGCCCACAAAAACACAAACATAAGTAGTTTCCTAAATTCTGCTATAACTCAATGAAAAATGAAGGTTCACGAAAGGTGATAGAAAATAACTGTATAGAATGCACAACTATAGTGTAATCCACAATCGTAGTCACCAAATTTAATCGACGGCCCAGGAAAACACAAACACGAGCATTTTCCTAACTGCGGTTATATGTCAAGAAAAAATGAAGTTTCATGAAAGGCAATTAAAAATATGTGTATAGAATGCACAACTAAAGTACAATCCAAAATCGTTGTCGACAAAGTTGATCGATGGCCCACGAAAACATGAGTGTTTTTCCTAAATGCAACTATAACTCAATAAAAAATGAAGGTTTATGAAAGAGGATAGAAAATACACGTACATAATGGAAAAATATAGTGAAATGCACAATCGTAGTCACCACAGTTGATCGATGGCGCACAAAAACTCAAACAAGAGCCGTTTCCCAAGTGCAACTATAACTCAAAAAAAAATGAAGGCTAACGGAAAGCAATAGAAAATTTGTGTATACAATGCACAACTACAATGTAATCTACAAGCATAGTCACGAAAGTTGGTAGATGGCCCACAAAATCTTGAACACGAGCGGTTTCCTAAATGCGGGTATAACTCAACAAAAAATGAAGGTTCACGTCAATTGATAGAAAATATGCATACATAATGCACAAAAATAGTGCAATCAAGAATTGTAATCACCAAAGTTGATCGATAGCCCACAAAAACTCAAAAATAAACAGTTTCCTATATGTGGTTTTAAACTAAACAAAAAATGAAGGTTCGCGAAAGGCGAGAGAAAAAACGCGTATAGATTGCTTAACTATAGTTTCATCCACAACCGTAGTCACAAAAGTTGATCGATGGCCCAAGAAAACTTAAACTCGAGTGGTTTCCTAAATTCAGCTATAAGTCAACAAAAAATGAACGTTCACGAAAGGCGATAGAAAATACACGTAAAAAATGGACAACTATAGTGCCATCCGCAATTGCAGTCACCAAAGTTGATCAATGGCCCACGAAAATTCACACACGAGTTGTTCTCTAAGTGTAGTTATAATTCAATGAAAAATGAAGGTTCATGAAAGTCGATAGAAAATATGCGTATAAAATGCACAATTAAAGTGTAATCCACAATCGTAGTTACCAAAGTTGATTGATGGCCCACGAAAACTCAAACAGGAGGGCTTCCCTAAATGCCGCAATAACTCAAGAAAAAATGAAGGTTTGTGAAAGGTGATTAAACATAAGCATACAAAATGCAAAACTACTGTACAATAAACAATCGTTGTCTCCAAAGTTGATCAATGGCCCACAAAAACTCAAACATAAGTGGTTTCCTAAATTTTGCTATAACTCAATGAAAAATGAAGGTTCACGAAAGGTGATAGAAAATAAGTGTATAGAATGTACAACTATAGTGTAATCCACAATCATAGTCACCAAAGTTGATCGATGGCCCTAGAAAAGTCAAACACGAGCGTGTTCCTAAATATAAGTACATAATGCACAAATACAGCACAAACCACAATCATAGTTACCAAAGTTGATCGATTGCCCACAAAAACTCAAATATGAGCAGTTTCTTAAATATGGCTATAACTCAACAAAAAATAAAGGTTCGCGAATTGCGATAGAAAATACATGTATAGAATTTACAACTATAGTGTAATCCACAATCGTAGTCACCAAATTTGATCGATGGCCCAGCAAAACACAAACACGAGCGTTTTCCTAACTGCGGTTATAACTCAAGAAAAAATGAAGTTTCATGAAAGGCATTAAAAATATGTGTATAGAATGCACAACTACAGTACAATCCACAATCATTTTTGACAAAGTTGATCGATGGCCAATGAAAACATGAGTGTTTTTCCTAAATGCAGCTATAACTCAACAAAAAATGAAGGTTCACGAAAGGGGATAGAAAATACACGTACATAATGAAAAACTACATTGAAATGCATAATTGTAGTCACCATAGTTGATCGATGGCCCACAAAAATTCAAACACAAGCAGTTTCCTAACTGCAGCTATAACTCAAAAAGAAATGAAGGTTCACGGAAAGCAATAGAAAATATGTTTATACAATGCACAAATAAAATGTAATCTACAAGCATAGTCACGGAAGTTGGTCGATGGCCCACAAAAACTCGAACACGAGTGGT
>VDFB02156985.1:0-26742 GCA_007258455.2 Sequoia sempervirens
AAATAGGAAATCCCAAGAGACCCTATCATAAGCCTTGGAAATATCCAACTTAAGGGCTATGGCCAGGATTTTGGAGTGAACCATAGTATGAAAAATTTCTTGAGAAATAATAGCCACATCTAAAATTTGTCTTCTAGCCACAAATCCTTTCTGGGTTTTAGAGATAATCTTCTCCAGTAGAGACTTGATCCTATTTACCATGATTTTGGAGAAAAATTTGTAGATTGTGTTACAAAAAATGATAGGTCGGTAATCAGCCATAGAGCTTGCATCCTCCATTTTAGGAATTTGAACTAAATATGTAGAGTTTAGTTGTCTGAGAAGCCTTCCAACATAGAAAAATTCTCTCATAGGAAAAAGGAGGTCATCAGCAAGGATTTCCTAGAAACCTTTAAAAAAGGTAGGGGGAAAGCCATCTAGGCCTGGCACTTTGTAAGCACCAAAGGATAAGATAGTCGACTTGATTTCTTGTAAAGAAACCCTATATTCCAAAGATATGATATGATTGAGAGAGATTAAGTTGGCGATAACCTCCAGGAGGGAGGCTAAATCAATAAACAAGGGGCCTGGGAGTGACTACCATTACAAAATAAAGAAACATCTTCCAATTCCATATCCTCATCCTTGGCTAGAAGATCCCTATTATCCTTGACAAGGGAGCAGATTCTATTCCTTCTCCTATCGTTGAGGGTGGACTGATGAAAACACTTGGTGTTCCAATCACCCTCATTTAACCACTGTACCCTAGACTTTTGTTTCTAGGAGACCTCCTCTTTCCGAGTAACCTCAAACCATTCTTTGCTTATCTACTTTTCTATTTTTTAGGATGTTATCTTTATCACAGTTTAATAGTTTTATTTTATTTTATAATTTAATGTATATATTTTAATAATAATAATTCTATTATGTTAGAGTTATAATAGTATGTTAGTAAATTGGTTTGATCATTCTTAATATAAAACAATTTAATGCATGTTTCATTTCAACAATCCTTCCTCATTTTAAGTTTGTATGCATAACTAATAAATATTCAGATTTATCATTGATAAAGTATTCATTGTATATATTTTAAAATATTTTTGAACTATATTATAAACATCTCAAATGAACATTGTTTAATACTAGTCTTAAATTAATATTTTCCTCATTATACAAATAAAACAAATGTAATTAAAAAAATCCATAAAACAAAACATATGAAAATCACTAAATTCCAATAAACATTGTGAACAATAAATAAGACCCTTACTCAAAATTCTATATTTTGGATGCTATATTTACCTAAGTAGTTTCAACCACAACACTTTACATCATTTTAATTTTATTGTCTATGCTTTGGTTGATAATAAGGAAGTAGGGAAATTTCAAAGCATAAACAATAATTTTGAATATAATTTGGAATGACATGCTCACTTGGAAACAAGTTAAGCATTCAAAAAGGAAAAAATGGTGCAAATGATCTGTACCTATGACTTTCACACTTGGCAATATGATGGCATGTGATAGATGGAAATTTTTTTCCAATTTCGATGTAATTTATGCACAACATTTAGTATGATGATTTACAATGGTAATTTAGATGTTATTGCATCCTCCTTAACCATCATTTTTATGGTCCCAATGACCATTGCTATAGTTTTTTTCAAAGGTGTAAACACTTTTGACTCATAACTATGAATCATTAAGGTCACAAATGGGGATGTCATCCCCAATATAATATTCAACAATAACATCCCAATGGATTTTGAATCTTGATGAAAAAAACCACCATAACAACTTAGCCATCACACTATGCCACTATTTGTTAGAACACAATGCTCTACTAAGAGGGAGAGTGAATAAGTAGATTATAAATTTTTAAACCTAGAGTGACCTTTAGCAGAATTAAACTTAATAGCTCAAATTAGGAATTCAAAGCATAAAAAATTAAAGTACTCACAATCAAGAGAGAGACAAACACATAACACCAAATATACATGGAAAACCCAATATGGGAAAAACCACGATGAGAAACGCTGCTAGGATCTACCATCCTAATCCACCCTCACAAGCATCAAAGTTCTGTTATAGGTTTTAAGGGTTACAACCCTAAGGAAGCTTAGAATCCCTATTTAAAAAGCATTAACTTCAAGGATGCCACAACACCCTAACCTGAGCTGCAACTTAGTACTAATGGAGACTACAACCTCTTACAAATATTTTCAATCAACTATGCATAACATGGTTATGCTCAACCTATGATGCATCAATTTATAATATTACACTTCTCTCTTTGTTCATTCTCACACTACTATAATCAGATTATTATATTTTTTATGATTCTTCTTCTCTGCTACAGTTCTCTCTCTCACTTATTCATTCAGGCACACTCTTACTTCTATTTCTAACTCATGTCTATGTATATATTTCATACGATTCAAACCCCCTATTAGGGTTTTTCACTTGTAACCTACATCAGTAAGTGTTAGATCATCAAGCTTCCCTAATATTGTTCCATCCATTAATTATGAAATCCAATCAGATTATCCATATCTCACATTGTGATGCACACCAATCAACCTCGTTATCAAGAATTTACCAAATTTAGCTCTCCTTTTTACCCCAAAATCTGATATGCATTTAATTTCTTCTTCTATTCATTTGGTCAAATTTGATCTTGATTGAGCATGTTATCTTTTTAGCACCATCTTCATTAAATGTTCACATGTTAGTCAATTAGATGATTTGGTTCTGTTCACATGTTGTTCAATGACTTGAAACTCCTATTCACACAAAACAAACCATGTGTAAACCTTCTAGTGTGAACACTAGCCATCGATCATCTTACAGACCAATGAAAAGGTAGAAACATGATCAAGAGACATCCACAAGCTCATGATAATCACCAAGAATCTCAACAAAAGCTCTGACAACATTATCTATAGGTTTTATCAAACTAAAGCACTTTAAAATACACTGTTATAAAGAAGAGATCACTTCCAGACCACCAAAACAATAACCATTTGAGTTGAGGGCACATAAAAATATTACAAACCTAATTCCAGAATCCTAGACCAAAAAGCTTAAACATGGAGGAATGCGAAACATAATACAATCTCCCAGTCATCATCAAATGTCCAAAAAAATAAATTTTCACTTTGGTGAACATAACTCACCCAAATCCTCATAGCGGAGAATCAAACTTGGAACATACTATCTTCAGAAATTCCTCTAAATGACTTCCAATCCATAGAAAAAGATATTCAATATGCAAGAAATGTGGAGCAGGTTACTGGACCATTCTTACCATAGGCTCACTCAAATCTTCATACTGGAGCAGCAAACGATGCAAAATATTGAAGTGACGTAGATAATAGAATTATAAATCTTCTTCCAGAGCCACAAGACCTGAAACAAACTAGCAGAGGACTACAAAGTAGATAAATTTCTCCCAGTAGTAGACCAGTTCACAAATCAGTGAACTAAACATTCACTCTTCATCAACCCAAAAGTTGTAATCCAGGGTATATCACCCATGGATTTCCTTGAACAATACTTCAAATTTGTATAAGCATATGATCAGCATAATAGAAATGCAGAGCACATACCAGAGCACAGTTTGACACTAATAAAAACATAGATATGTTGACATTAATGACATCAGCTAGACACATATTTGCAACAATCTCCCCCTTTGTCATTGATGGAAACACATGAGGTGAAAACCCATCAAAGACAACATCCATTCCATTCTAGCATTCTCCTTTATTTTTTATGATTAGAAAACCTACAAAAGTTTTCCTGCACTCTATTGTCCTTGCAATATTCTCTCTTTCACATGACTTTCTCTCTCCCTTTTTCTTAGATTAGACAACCTATACAACATTTCCTGCACTCTCTCTTCCCCTGTGTTTCTCACATGATGTCTCTCCCCCTTTGACATCAATGAGAAATGACACATATTTGCACTCTACTACTCTCATCTAGAACCAATGTCAGTAATAACTAGCTACTCCCCCTGAAAGGTAGCCTTTGGGAACCACTAAATTGATGCAATCCCATGCATCTCATCAATTGTATTTCCACATAGAAGCAGAGAAACTCCCCCTAGGATAGACACCACTTCGCAAATATGGTTTGTGAAAATAGGTAATCTTTGGTAGGCGATATCTCTCACAAATTGAAACCAAATTCTTTGAATTTTGGATATGTCATAGATGGATATTTCTAGATGGTAATTCCATCTCTGCAACCTCTGCCATGCAAATGCAGTAAAATGTGTTATTCTTCAATGTCACTTTCTTTGGTACTTTACAACAAAATGTTCACATTCCCAACTAATTGGAATCTTTTGGATGTTTTTGCATCACTTTAATTTTACATGATGATCACATAGTCCTTAACCAAGGTCAAATGAATAATAAATGAAACTCTCTGTGGATACATTCCCTATCACTATATTTTAGTGATATGAAGTGGGAGAAACCACTCCCAGCTTATGCCTCACGTATTCAAATTGTTCAATGGGAAGAGGCTTGGTAAATATATCAGCCACTTGTTCCTTGGTTGGAACAAACTACACGTTGACTTCCTTATTTGCAACCTTTTCTCTAATGAAGTGATACTTGATTGAGATATACTTGGTTCTGGAGTGCATTACTGGATTCTTTGAGATATTGATGGCACTTGAATTATCACAAAGAATGGAAGTAGGCTCATTGTATTCCACTTTGAGGTTTTCTAATTTCTACTTCATCCATAAGACCTAAGTACAACATGCAACTACAACAACATATTTTGCTTCTATAGTAGAAAGGGTGACAAATTATTGCTTCTTACTCATTCAATAGTATAGCCTGTTACCAAAAAATAAAGCTCATCCACTTGTACTCTTTGTCATCAACACTTCATTCCCAATTTGCATCTATGTGTGCCGTAAAATTTTAATTTTTTGCTTTTGGGATACCATAAGGCATAGTCAACAGTAATTTTGATGTATCTAAAGATTCTTTTGACTACATTGACATGTGGTTCTTTAGGTTCTTCTTGGAACCTATCTACCATACAAACTACTTACATTATATCCGGCCTAGGTGTAGTTAAATATAGTAGAATTTCAATCATAGATATGTATGTAGTCTGATTGGCATTTGGTGACTCATCATATTTTCTCAATTTGTAGCCTGTGATCATGGGTGTACTAATAGTTTTACAATCCTCCATGCCCAACCTGTTAAGCATTCATTTTGCATACTTGGTTTGAGATATAAATATACCTTGATCAGCTTGTGTAATTTAAAAACCAAGAAAGAAACTTAGTTCTCCAATCATGGACATTTCAAACTCATCTTGCATGGTTTTAGTAAATATTTTGCACATTACATCATTGCTACCACCAAATATAATTCCATATACATATACTACAACAATGATCATATGCATACCTTCATATTTGAGATATAAATTGCCATCAACACAACCCTTCTCAAATCCTTATTGTTGTAGATACTGATCCAACCTTGAGTACCAAGCCCTTGGGGCTTGCTTTAAACCATACAGTTCCATTTTCAATTTGCAAACATACCCATTATTCTCAAATAGTTGAAAACCTTTTGGCTGCTCAATATATACATCCTCTTCTAGATTTACATTCAAGAAGGAAAATTTGACATCCATTTGATATACCTTGAAGCCTTTGTTGATTGAGAATGCAAGAAACATTCTTATTGCTTCCAACCTTGCAATAGGGGAAAATGTTTCCTCAAAATCAATCCCTTCTACATGTGCATATCATTTGCACACCAATCTTGCTTTGTTTCTCACCACTGTTCCATCTTCATTTAGTTTTTTCCTAAAAACCCACTTAGTGCCAATTACATTCTTGTTTAAGGGCCTAGGAACTAGTTCCCATGTTTTGTTCTTTTCAATATGATTTAACTCCTCTTCCATGGCTTCTATCTAGTTATCATCTTTTTTGGCTTCAACAAAGCTTTTTGGTTCAATCTAAGATAAGAGGGAAAGTTCACTTGTTCTTTGTTCTTTGCAATCCTTCTTGTCTACACACCATCATTCTTGTCACCAATAATCTAATCTAGCAGATCATCTTTTTTAACATGCTTTGTAGGAGCCTAGTTAACTTCTTGTCCATTCTCTTCTTCTTCTTAGGTTTATTTTCAACCTTTTCTTCCTCTTCCTTTATGATTTTGGTTTTCTTTTCATCTTTAGAAGATATAGTCTTCTTCCTCTTAGATTGAGTTTTTTTTCTTCTACAGTTTGCTCTACAATCTCTAGCTATGTGACCAAAATTATTGTAATTGAAACATACTACATCAATATCAATTAAAGGAGCAAATGGATTTTTACTCATGAAATTTATATTTCTCCTTGAATTAACTTTGCATTCTCTAGCCCTATGACCAAAATTGTTACAGGTATAGCAATACCCATAAAAATATGATCAATAGCTGGTCATGGTGTATCTTTTGACTGAATTAGGATATCTTCTTTGTATAGGTCTCCTTGGATAGTGTACTATTGTGAAACCATCATTGTTTGTTTTCTTAGGATTCTACTTCTTCTCTTGTTGATCCATATTTGTCCATTTAATCTTCTTACCTTCACTTTGTTCTTTCTCCTTAACAAATTTCTCAACTGCAATTAACTTGTTTTCATCTCCGGAAGCATCTTCTTTGATGGATTTTTCATCCTTGGAAATTGATTTTTCTTCTACTCTAAATCTTTCATAAATCTTTGCAGAAGTATCAACAAATTAAATTTTTCCCTTTTTGAGTTTTCGAGTCCCAAACCAGATTTTTCTTTACTAGATGGCATTTGTGTACTTAGCATTTCATTTGGAATGTTAGTATTACCTTTCAACTTCAAACTTTTATTGACATTCTTATTAGCCTTCTCCAACTCTTTTCTTAGAGCAACTAATTCTACCTCAATTTTTGAGCATGTCTCCATCTCTGTTTGCAACTTATACTTCATAACATATTCAACTCTTTTGAGTTCTTCTACATGAACTTTCAGACCCACTATCACCTTACTAGATTCCTCAAGTTCTTGATTTGCTTTGTCAATCTCTTTTTGAGCATTCCTTTTCAATTTCTTGTTTTCCTTCTCGATGTCATCATATTTATCTCTTAACTCCTCAAGGTCTTCAAGAGCACTAATTAATTCTCCTTCAAGATCAACAACCACTTCATTTTCCTCCTCATGTAAGTCCTCAACTGGTGTATCTTTCTGGTCCTTAGTTTCCCTAGCCATAAATAGAAACTCTTTTTTGTTTTCTCTCATAACAATGGAACAGTCATGATCCTCTTCTGAACTATCACTAGCATCAGAAACTCCACTTTCTTCATTGATATTAAAACTCTTCTTCTTCTTTCCAAAATTCTTCCTTTTTGTAAAAGCCATTTTCTTCATTTTTCTACCTTCTTCTTTCTTGAAACTATCCTCTTTACCATATGGACACTTTGAATCAAAATTCCCTATTCTCCCATAATTGAAACACTTAAATGGGAGCTTACCTTTATACTTATCAAATCCTCTCCTTAGTCTTATTATGAAGTTAGCTTCTTCCTCATCAGTTTCATCATGATCAGATGCAATGACAACAACATCGTCTTTCTTATCAACTTCATATTTCTCTTTCCTAACCACCTTTAATGCAACTTCTTTGTGGGATGATTCAACATTAGGAATTCTCATCTCATATGTAGTAATTATGCCATGCAATTCATCAAGAGTGAGTTTATTAATTTCTCTATAGGTTCTTCTATTGGCATCATATTTAGTTGTCATAGACCTAAGAACTTTCAACACAACATATTCTTCTTTCAGATCTAAACCATATACTTTGATGGATTTTATGACATCATCAAATCTTTGAAGATAGTCCACAATCTTCTCTTCTTTAGTCATCATCAAGCCTTCAAATTTTTTGCTCAGCACTTGTAGCTTTGATAACTTCACTTTGGTGTCAACTTCATAGATCTTCTTTAGTTTTTCCTAGAAATCATAATAATTTTTACAATGCATAACTTTGCTATGCACAGGATCATATATATTGTTCATAATAATAAATCAGGCTTTCTTATTGTCTTCATGAATCTTATTTGTTTCCAGATCAGTAGGATTTGTAGTAGGAATAGTATATTGGGTCTCTACATATTCCCTGACTATAGTTCCAAGAGAAACTAAGTATCCTTCCATCAATAAGCTCAATTTAGCATAGTTTGCTCCATCAAACCTAGGTGGCTTGTTTGAACCTTCTTGAAGTTCCATTGTGTTCACTTATCCAAAATCAACCCAAGTTGGTTAAGCTTCTCTTAGGGAACCTTGGGCTCTGATACCAAATGTTAGAACACAATGCTATACTAAGAGGGGGGGTGAATCAGTAGATTATAAAATTTTAAACCTAGAGTGACCTTTAGTAGAATTAAACGTAACAACTCAAATGTGGAATACAAAGTATAAACAACTAAAATAGTCACTATCAAGAGAGATACAAACACATCACACCAAATGTACATGGAAAACCCAATATGGGAAAAACCACAGTGTGAAATACTTCTAGGATCTAACGTCCTATTCGACCTCACAAGCATCAAAGTTTTATTACAGGTTTTAATGGCTACAACCCTAAGGAAGCTTTGACTCCCTATTTTAGAAGCATCAACTTCAAGGATGCCACAACACCCTGAACTGAGCTAAAACTCAATACTAATGGAGACTACAACCACTTACAAATATTTTCAATCAATTATGCATAACATGCTTCCACTCAACCTATGATCCATCGATTCAACACATTATACTTCTCTCTCTCTATTCACTCTCACACTACTATAATCAGATTCTTGTATTTTTATGATTCTTCTTCTCTTTTACAGTTCTTTCTCTCACTTATTTATTCAGGCACACTCTTACTTCTATATCTAACTCATGTCTTCATATATTTCATACGAGTCAAACACCATGTTAGGGATTTTCTCTTGCAACCTACATTAGCAAGTGTTAGATCATCGAGCTACCCCCATACTGTTATGTCCATTAATTATGAAATCCAATGATATTTTCCAAATCTCACATCAAGTTGCACACCAATCAACCTTGTTATCAAGAATTTACCAAATTTAGCTCTCTTTTCGACCCCAAAATCCAATATGCATTTAATTTCTTCTTTTGTTCATTCGATCAGATTTGATCTTCATCAAGAATTTCACATTTTTAGTGTTGTCTTGATTAAATGTTCACATGTCAATCAGTTAGGAAATTTGATTATGTTCACATGTTGGTCACCGACTTGAAACCCCTATCCACATGGACTAGACCATGTGTAAACCTTCAAGCATGAACACTAGCCATCGATCATCTTGTAGACCAATCAAAAGGCAGAAACACAATCAGGAGACATCCATAAGCTCATTATAATCACCAAGAATCTCAACATAAGCTCTAACAACGTTATCTATAGGTTTTATCAAACTGGAGCACTTTAAACCACAACATCATTTAAAGAAGAGATCACTTCCAGACCACTAAAACAAGAACCATTTTAGTTGAGGGAACATAACAATATTACAAACCTAATTCCAAAACTGCAAACCAAAAAGCTTAAACGTGGAGGAATGTGGCACAAAATACATTCTCCTAGTCATTATCAAATGTCTAGAAAAATAAATTTTCACTCTGGTGAGCATAACTCACCCAAATCCTCATACTAGAGGCTCAAACTTGGAACATACTATCTTCAAAAATGCCTCTAAATGACATCCATTTCGCAGACAAAGATATTCAATATGCAAGAAATGTGGAGCAGGTTACTAGACTATTCTTACTGGAGGCTCACTCAAATCTTCATATCGGAGCACCAAACCATGCACAATCTTGAAGTGACATAGATAACACAATTATAAATCTTCTTCTAGACCCACAAGACCTGAAACAAACCAACAGAGGATTGTGGAGCATATACATTTCTCCCATTCCATAGATAAACAACTCTATCAAACTAGTTCACAAACCGATGAACTAAACTTTCACTCTTCATTAGCCCAGAAGCTATAATCCAGGGTATATCACCCGTGGATGTCCTTGAAGAATACTTTAGGACACACAACTTTTTTGTTTACTATACACCGTTTGCATAGTAGAACAAATAGCAAATATGTAGAACAACATTTAATGGGACCTACATACCTACAAACCTTCAGCATGACCTTATTAACAATTAATTTTACTAATTATACTGTAATAAATAGTGTTGGATATCAAGATAAGACAGAATAGACGCTGGACTGACTCATGGGATATCCCTGGATTAAAATAAATTAATTAAAAAAAAAAAAAAAACCAACAAGTAAATAGTGTTTGATATTGAAGAAGAGCACTATTATTCTTCCCCAGCTCCTTTTCGGAAGGAATAATTTGAAACATATCACCATCAAAGAAAGGGGGCATCCATGCTAATGCCCAGGTATTGCCCAAGACCAGTGCAATATGCCCCCCACAGTAAGGTGTACACACAATAATCAGGCCGTGATAGAGTATAATGTCTATACTGAAATACTCTCATCCTCCCATGACAAATTTGTTGCAATGGCTTCGAATACGCTCCCAACAGGTTAGATGAAGAGAACTGTAAAAATACATGGTGATGCAGTCAGGGCGGAGAAAGCTACAATTCAGACAAACTATTCAAACAGAAAAACCAATAATCTCATATTTTTCCAAAAAAAAAGTTGTTGGTGGCTCTTCTTTTCGTAATCTAATATCTTTTTAAGAAAAATTGTTACTGTTCCTGGTGTTAACAAAAAGAAAAAAATTGTTATTGATTTTATGTTTCACACTGTTGTAGCCAGACTGTCATAGTTTTTGGGATTGTTATCCTTCTTTCATGCTATATTACTATTTAATATGGTGAAGGGATTTCTTTGATAGCTCTTTTTGGAACATTTGAGTTGTAATTTCTCTGAGTTGTGCAATCCTATTGGCTGCTTTCATATATATATTGTGAAGAGCCTCGTGAAATTGACTTTCCTAAAGATCTTGAATCGATCATGCCGTGTCTTAGGGCAACGTCTCTCCAGTAGTGTGGATAGAGACCACGCGTGATGGGCTGCGTCAGCTAATCAGACCAGAGAATCCGTTAATGTCAGCTGAATGCGAGAAAAATGGGACTAGGTCTCACTAAACATAAATATTATGCCCAAGGAGAGAATTGTATGGATACGTAGGGTAAATATAGTACAAAATGAGAAAGACAAAAGAAAATGGGTATTTTATGGCAATACTCCTTAATGTCCGCAAAACAATTTACAGTTATTTTCCGGACAGAACATTTCAATAGAATTTGAATTCATAAAAATAAATATGAACCTTTTTAAAATTTCATAATATAAACGGTGTTGTCAGCTGCTAAAACTCTAAGGGCAGCTTTCTATGTTTAATTCTGTTTTACAGAACATTTCAATATTTTTGAATTCAAAAAAACAAATATGGATCTTGTAAATGTCATAATATAAACGTATTGTCCGCAGCTGAAACTCGAGGATAGCTTTTAATGTTTAATTCTGTTTTAAGCTATTTATGTTTAAAATTTGTGTTTTGAAAACTCACTCAAGTGTGTCTATAGAAATTGTTATTGTTATTTAATTTTAATATTAATATTGTTAATTATTAATAGTATAAAATATAATTTCATTAATTTTTTATTAAAATAATAAAAAATATATTTTATTTAATTAATAAAAAAAATTGTTTGTTTATGTAAATGTATGTGTGTGTTTATTAGAAAATTTTCAATTAAAATTATTTTATAATTTTATTTTTTTCTTATTTTATATAAATTATGATTATTTAAATTTTATAAGAGTAATAATGTTTAAATCCATTTTAGATTAAATTGAGTACAAAATGATGATAAGATATAAAATATAAAATGGATAGTATCTCTTCCATTCTTTGTGAAGATGTTGTATTATACATGAAGTGTACTAACAGTTTCAAGATTTTTAATGAGCACTAAAAGTAACAATTCACATGTGAACTTTTTTAATGAGCACTAAAAGTAACAATTCACATGTAATAGTTCACAGTAATAGTTCACACATGATAGTAATAACAATTTGAATCAAGAAAATGTTTAAAATATTGTGGGACACTATACTACATTGAAAATAATGGTAATTTTTAGCTTTACCTTGATCATGTCCCCACTCTTCAATAATTTGATGCTTCCCAATAAACAATGAATTAACATGAAAACACTAGGAGTGGAAAATCTCTTGACAAAGTCCTTCAAAACTATGTGAGATTACGTCTAGGAAGATTTAAAAAAATTCTTACATAGAAAGCTCTTTATCTTATCAGGTTCTCTTCTCAAAAAACTATTTATTCATTTCCATTCAACTTCTTCAAATATTAGAAATATTTAAATGGTAGTTAGCTTTTTCCTTCCCTCTTAAGTATAATACATAGCCTTCTTCTGTAAATTGCCACAAAATCTACATATCAATTGAAATAAAAAATATTATTTTCGTAATTCCAAATGAATGAAGCTTACTCTATCTCTCATGCATTTTAAATTCAATTCATAATCTCAACATACATTTTGAAAGTTGTTGCACTTCGACCTTCCTCTTGGAAGCCACCTTGCTTACATCTAATCATTCTTATCATTTACCCCAATTTTAAGAAAAAGGTTGTTTTCAAAAAACCATATTATTATTGTACTCGTGTATATCACACCTAATCTACTATCTTCACTAAACATTATTTTCAGATGCAACCTTTTGTATAAATCAATTGTATGTGTTGTCTCAACTTCCCATAATTTAGTTTTTGTATCTTGTTAATAAATCATTACCAAGAACTTGAATAAACATAGATATATTGTAGTGTTTTCTATCAATTTTGTACATATGGTTCCATGCACATACTTTATCTTTATTCTTCAAATTTTGAATCTCTCTTGTATGATTCAATCTAAACAAACAAAGATTGAAAAAGAAATTCATTAAAATTCAAATAAAATGCAATAGCTTGAAAAGATTGATGCAAGATTTCTAAGAGCATGATTAAATCTTTTTTTTAAAGCTACCAAACTATCTACTTGGAACTTGACTTTACTTAATAAAGATAGACTCGATTTGCTATTTTGACTTAAACAATAGACTCTATGCTTTCACTTGCTTAGATGGCTCTCTTCTAAACTCACACTAGTAGGTGGGTCTTAAATGGGAAGCTATGGTATATTCAAATGAATCACATAAGTAAGTCAAAGCTTAGAGTGTATTATTTAAGGTTGTCCAATTTCACCAAGTGACAATATAATAAAAATATATATCTTGACATACATAAGATAACCTACAACAAAGAATAGAAATGAAACATGATGCTCTACTTTTATTCTTCTTACTTGCATTGCTACTTGTGTTGCTGTTAAAGCTTTATTACTAATGTAAAAACATATAATATATTAATACTTTTATTTGATCAATTTATGAGATCTTGTAAGGCCCTCATAAACATGAGCTAAAGACATATATTCGTAACAATGTGTTTTTCCATTATATAACATGGTAAGTAGAACAAAAGAACATATATAACAGAAATTTGGACACGGAAAAGCTTTCATTCAGAATAGAATCACCAAGCCTTTTCACTATACAATTCAACCCACATTCAGCTACAAGTCCATGCAGATATTGCCTGTAATGGGGTACCTTTCCACCCAATTATTATGGCAGATCCATTGGCCTCAAGAGTATAACATTCTCCGTGCTGAAATGGTTTCAGTAATAACCTGGCCTGATACCAAACTTGATGGCTGAAGGCCATTTCCATAAATCCCGCGTGTCTAAAGAAACTTCTCCACACAACAGTTCTAACATGTCTAACTCTCCTATCGTTTCCCTCATAGGCGATCATATTCCTTATCTGGCTCCCACTGAATACTTCTTCAAATCTTATCCTTCGAGCATCATCTCTGTCTCGCAAGACCGCATCCCAGGAATCAAACCAAGCGCTGCAAGAGAAAAGTACCTCGATGAATCGCTTGTCAAAAGAAGGAGAGTTGTGGTCGGCTTCAATTTCTGTACTCACCATTATCCGGGGCCTTAGTTTCTTTACCACATTCACAACACTCTCCAGAAGAATCGGCTTATATAACAAACTTCTGAAAACAGTAGGAGCATACACTGCGACTGCCTCACCAGGCTTAACGTCGAATAAACCTTGGCGAATCTCCTCCATACCTGAGACCTCCACCATCTTGTATGAAAACGGAACCGCCAAGGACATAGCGAACTCTTCAAGTCTTCTTCCACTATTTTTCAGTTCTTCACCATTCATTCCAACTGCTGTGATCCTAAGAAGCTCGAGCGAAGAGGAAGAAGCTCTCAGAGCAAGACTCTGTATTAGCACTGTCCATTGGCACCCGGTTCGAATCCCCAGATCTATCACATGAATTTTGCTTGAATTTCCCACGGCCTCTATGATTGCCTGCACGGACGAGAATTGAAGCAATTTGACAAAGGGGACCGCTCTAGCATAAAAAGCCACCGCGCCATAAAATTCTGTTTTGTTGCAACCACCGTCGAAATTGTAGGCGAAATCAAGAGCTCGGTTTGCAAGCTTATGTAACTTATCGCTGGTTTCGCGTTTGATTCTCTCCTGCAGAGCCGCGGAGAAATAGTAGCCGATCCTCTGTATGGGATTTCCCGACTGCGAAGAGAAGTTGCGACACTGCATCAAAAGTCTGGAAGCTTGATCATATTGCTTGTTGCTTATCATCTCTGCAGAGGCAAATAGAAGATGCGCCAATTCTAGTCCGTTCTGGTCTTCGCTTGCGAGAGCAGGAGTGACAAAGCAAGACTCGAGGCCATCATAAGCTAAGCCTTTTATGTACTCCGTGCCCGCCAATTTTATGATTTCTTCAGACGACAGAGCCGATTTCTTTGTGGGCATGTCGCCCCCGAATTTAATCGTCAGCTCGGAAAAAGCATTTTGGGGTACTGAAATTTCATCTAACTCCCTTAAGATTATATGATTAGGCGTACCATTATTGTTCTCAGTCTCCTCGGCCTCGTAGATCTTTGAACACGAAATGTTTTGATAACCCGACACTGGGCAATACTGAGGCATGGTTTCCTTCACCTGATGCTCAAGCATAGAAAACAATGCAGAGTATGATATCACAAAATGGGAGAAATCAATCTTTACTACAATGTGTGGGGTAACGAGACGCGTCGCAGGCAGCGGGTATCTACGGATTGCTCGTCCCGTCGAATCTATACAAACAATAAAGTACAAATCTTTATTTAAAACATATTAAATTTGTTTGACACGCTTGCCAAAGACCTCACGTAAGCCAATGTGAGAGATTCCGCGGGGTCAGCCGTCGCCTGCAAAACAACAATTTCTAAAGAGTCCTAGTCTTACGCCCGTCTACATGCATGTCTATTTCTAAAATACTTAGTTTTTCCCCACCACACGTTTTCGAGAACCATAGCCAATAACATAAAAACCATAGAGGCCATGAAAGAATATCAAGAAGCTTTACGCAAGCAATCTAAATTATAACGTATATCTATTATTGTAGTTAGGGACAGTTTATAACTTCTGCAACGGAAAAGACCAATACAATTTAGCATCGTTGATTTTTTTCTTGTTCATATCGTTTATGGTTTAAATTGAAGCACAATAGAGTGGATTGTGCAGGCCAATGCAAAATATGGTAGTAGTTTTATTAGGTTGGCTAGTTGAATGACAAAAGGTTTATACTTTTCCTTTTTTTTCTCTTAGGATTGCAAACATAATTACATTTCTTTATAGCAAAGAGAAAGAAAAGTGTAGCAAGTGAGTCGTTTAAAATAATATTTATTAAAGGGTAAGTTTAAATAATATATTTTAATTTTTGATTTGTTTAAGTGGTTTATTAGAAATCATATTATTTTCTTGAGTAGGGTTTATTTATTAGTGTGATTTTAAATAAGACATCTAAACAAGTTAAAGTTTAGAATTTGTTGTTTAAGTCAATTTTTTTCGAAACAAAAAATAAAATTATAATCTTTGTATTGAGAGCACTCAATACCAAAAATGTATTTGTATAGCTTGTAGTGATGTATAATTGGGTGGTTTTATTGGAGTTTTAATGTAACAAGTTTGATTTGTTTGATTCAAATACCATTGATAAGCTAAAAAATCCAACTCATGATATAGAGATATTTACTATAGTACATGGTTTATGAGTGTGCCAATTTTATCAAACATGTTGGAAGTTTGAACTTAATACCAACCACTAGGTTTGTGTCTATATTTACTAGATCCACCATAAATGATTGAGAATAAAGTTTAATGAAGTTCCTTAGAGAATATTATTTTAATATTGAGTACATTCAATGGAAGGGAAATAGAATGCCTTATGCCCTCATACAAAAAATATGTCTAAATTTTTATGCATTAAAAAGATCCTATCCATTTGTCTTTGGGAGGTTCATAAAAGGGGAAAATGTATTAAAGAGTCTTCAAAGTCAAGAAATCAGTACATTTCCCAAATATCATATTTTCCTAAATAATGACATTAATTTTTTAAGCTCAATATTGAATATATAAATGAATTTAAAGGATTGGGTACCAAAACTATGATTGAGGACCATAAATTACCATACTTTGCTAATTGTGGATTCATTATTTGTATATATAAGGAAGTGTATTAATAAAATCAAGTAAAATAATACGAACTAATGTGTTGTGCAATGCTTGGAATAACCAACACAGTAGTTTTATATAAATTAACCAAGGAAGATTATTATTGGAGTATAAGACATTCCCCAACTACATGCAAGAACATTACTTTCAATACATTTCTAGGGCTCATTAGAATGGCATTGATATATATTCTTTGATAAAATTATGATTATGGACCACCTCTAAGACAATCTTGGGCATAAAAATAAAATAAATTTCATCTTATCATCTACAAATTGATAGGAAAACAAAAAGGATTGGCTATATTTGGGAGGATATGCCATATATGTGCATAATTGACAACTAAACTCAATGTGGGGTCTAAGTACAACTTGTAGAATTCAACCATACTAACGACTACAATGTATAATGTTGGTCATTTTCTTGTTTAGGAAACAACTAACCAGCATGTCTGTGCAAACACCTATGAGCTTTCCAAGCTCAATGCCTGAATATTCGCTAGACAATGGCCAACAGACGAGATGCAACACTTGCGGCTGCAATCTCCTTCACTTCGCTCTCAAGACCCAGGGGTAATCCCTTGAACAAAGCAGATTCAATCTCTTTATAGCAGATATACCAGGGTTCACTTAGAGATGGCTTCCTTTGAGCAAACAATGTATATCCTACTGAGAATGATAAAACATATATAGTATAACATGAAACATAATTGATTAATTAAAATATTTGTTATCTGATTGAACAACCAAGTTAGTGAAGATATAAAAACTGTCACCAGATCAATGCCAATATCCTTGGGCAAGGAGTCATGAAAATGTGCAACAGAAGGGGTATTTAACTCTGGAAACCTAAGCCTTTATGAAGTTAACCTTATTAACCCATGAACCAGTGATTGAATCTATCAAACTTCTTATCAAATCTCTTAATAATGCATAGAAAACTCGAGATTGATTAATGCAATTTAACCCATTCCTTAAACAAGAGCATCAACCAAAACCAGAAAATGAAATGACCTTTGATCATTAGTTTCACTTAAAATTTCACACACACCATTACAAGGAGAGATTTTGAAATTCAATCAGTCATATTCATGATTCCATTTATATCCAAAAACCTTAAATTCGGTGAAATATGCCCTAGATCCCAAAGATTGACAATAATCTGATTTTCCCTAAGTGTTCTTGCTTCAAATCAAGCCCTAGCTACCCAACCAGAGATAACTGGTTCCCTTTACAATTTTTTAAAGTGCCATCAAACCCTTACAAAGTGGAAAGAAATTACATTTATACAGCCAGGGTCACCAGTCAGCATGAGTCTATGTGGACACCAATAGAAACCCTAACAACCTCAGAAAACATCAAGCAACTTGGCCACGAACCTCCACCAACCAATTTGAATCATCTTGAAAGCTCCTATCAGGTGGAACAGGGAGAATGTCACACAACCAGGTCGAAACGAGCAAGTATAGGAATGGGAAGCCATGGTAGTCAAATCAAGAAGGTACACAGACCATGTCGTCCAGGAAAACTGTAGGTGCGATCATCACAAAACCAAAGGCCACAAATGCAGAAGCCATCTGTCTCAACCACCTATCCACCTCAGAGAACCCGTTGCCCTAGTTCTGCAATTAATTTCATCCTCTATTGCACCAACTCGCACTAGCAATCAAGGCTTAGGACTGAAATGGAGTCACCATGTTGATCCCAAGTGAGATCCTCATTGTCATTCTCAAGCCCAAATAGGTGACCAACCGCATTGAATACATCCTAAAATCGATCCACATCGATCACCTCCCCAGCAGACCAGTCAGCCAGACATCATAGCGAGAATCTGTGTGTTTGATCGAGCAGTCGAGTCAGTGAGACCGGGCACATTCAACTAGATGTTCTAGCGGGGAGAGGCCCATATCGACGAGAGATAGCATCCTTAGCGAGAGATCACAATGACACCCCCACAAGAAGCACCATCAGCAAGAGAAAGCGGTGTCGGGAAGACATCAGGGCGAAGAAAACATGCCATATCGAACATTGATCACAGTCGGCAAGAGGCTAACAAGTCGGTGAGACACCCCAGCAAAGTCCACATAGGATACCGTGTGCACCATAGAGTCAGGGAGAGATGGCCGAGTCGACTAGACATCATGGTGAAGTCACCGCGGCTGAAGGGAGTCATACTGAAGTCATCAAGCACATCGGCTAGACAGAAGGAACTCAGGGAGACATCTCCCTAACACAATGAACACAAGCCGCAAGGAGGGGGTTTTGGGGGGACATCCCAAAGTCACCCAGAGATCACAATAAAACCAAAAGGTCACATCGAGAGCACCGAACGGAGCACCAAAGTCGGCAAGACAAGCGGGGGTCAGGGAGACATCTCCTCGACACAACCAACATAGGCCGACAGAGACTTTGGGAAGACAAGCTGGGGTCGCCAAGAGGTTAGCTCAAGGACCAAAAGTCACAGCAAAGGCAACGCGGGGCCGGTAAAAATGATAGCGAGGGGCCGATAGCGAATGGAAGACGGGGCTCGAAGGGACCATTTAAGTTAAAATGAATTGGTCGAATAGGTCACCAACGAAAAAGAACAAACAGCCAAAAAGGAAAAGAACACAGCAGACCCAAATGGAGAAAACAAAAACCCCAGCTAGGGTTTCAACCCATGAAGGAAACAGGAAGGTGAGACAAAAGAACCAAAGGGAAAAACACTAGAAGCAAATTCCAACATGCTGAGCTCAACCCTTGTGGGAGCCCACTTTACCCACATGCCAAAATGAAAAACACCCCATAGCTAAAGCTTTATCATGAAAAACAACAGTACACAACTAGACAATGAGAGAACTAGAAATGGCACTAACATAGGCTCTAGTTGGGGGATGTATGCCCCTAGTGGGCATAGCAAGAATCAAGATCACTGGGAGAGCAGACCAGACAGAAAAGACCAAAACAAACTAGGAACTAGCCCAAACAGAGCCAGTAGACACAAAAAGAAAACAAAACAGAAAGTAAATCCTAAGCTAACATTCATGGATAAGATACTTCAGGAGAAGTATAACTTCAAGAACTATCCATGAACTGGCAGTTCAAGAATCTCACATGTCAGAGCCTAAAGAACATATGAATCTTCTCCCCACTTGCCGCTGATCACAAATGGACCTAGCCAGATTGCATCAAATTTGCCATGTTTTCCCTTATCTTCCAATCTGGCATTCCATAATAAGACCAAATATCCTTTCTCAAAATTCCTTGCAGTTGTCCTTTTGTCATATAGATTCTTCACTTGCATTTGCAACTTGGCATTTCTCCTTTGAGCATCCCTTCTAGTCTCATCTAGCTCTGTGAGAGCATCCATTCTCAATTGCATCTCACTGTCAATTTCATCATCATAAACCTGGATAAACTTGTACATCTCTATCAGGTTGTTTTGGGGCAATCTAGCACCTATCCCATAAACTAAGTGAAATGGGGCACAACCTATTGCCCTTTTCACAATTACCCTGTCTACCCAGAGTGCCAATTTCAATTTAGAATCCCATGCCCTTTTGTTTTGGTCCAGGATTCTCTTGATGATCTTCATTAAGCTCTTGTTGCTTGACTCAGCTTGTCCATTTCCTTGCAGATGGTATGGTGATGAGTAGGAGATCTGGATACCATATCTTTCACAAAATTCAATATATTCCTCAAATCTGAAACACATAGCATTATCGGATACAATTCTCTCTGGGCATCCAAACCTTGTCAAAATGTTATTCATTAAAAAGTCGATCACCACTTTGCTAGTTGCTTTCTTTGTTGGGATTACTTCCACCCACTTGATAAAATAATCAGTGGCTACCAATATCCAGGAGTGGCCTCCACTAGATTTGCATGATATCTCACCGATGAAGTCAATGCCCCAAGTCTGGAATGGAGATTGCACTACAACTGGTCTAAGAGGAAGGTTACCAAAGAATTTTAGCTTACCGGAGAAACGTTGACAAGCATCACATGTCTTCACAAATTGATGGGAATCTTTAAATATAGTGGGCCACCAAAATCTGGCCCTCATTACCTTGTGTGCAGTTGTTTTGGCCATGTAATGTCCTCCACAGGCTCCACCATGTGTTTCCTTTAGAAGTTCCAATGCCTGATTCTGATCCATGCATTTTAGCATGACACCTTCTCTGTTTCTCCACCAGATATTTCCCTCTATGATAACATATTTGATAGAATGTAGATTTATCATTCTCTTTTCATTTTCACTCAAATTGTCAGGGCATTTCATCTTCTGCAGATAATAGATCACATCCTTGTACCAGTTAGAGTGCTCCATATCACATATGTGTGATCTGTTTTCCTCTTCTAGTGAGTTTATCTGATTGGCTTCCAAATTGGCTTGGGCCATAAGCTTGGCCAATCCATGTCCTCTCACCAATTTAGTAATTTGGACCTCAATGTTAAATTCTTGGATCCTGTTGATCCATCTACATCTTCTTCCTGACACCTTCTGCTGTGTGAAAATGTCTTTGATAGCTGCACTGGGTACATATGCAACTATGACAGCTCCCATTAAATAAGGCCTGAAAGCTTTGACTTTTTTTACCAATGCATATGCCTGTTTTCATTTATGTCATATTTCAGTTCTGTGGCTTGTAACGACTTATTGAAAAAGGCTATAGGCTGCTCAAAACCATTATCATTTTTCTGCAACAACACTCCTGCCACAGTGTGAAAAGAGGCAAATGTGAACAATTGGAAAGGCTTTGAGTAATCTGGTGTCTTCAACACAGGAGCATCTTTTATTGCTTCTTTAATGGCTTGAAAAGCCTTCAAAGGCTCCTCTAACCAGACTATGCTCTCATTCTTCTTCAGCATTTTGGAGATGGGTCTGCTGATCTTTGCAAAGTTTGTGACAAACCTTCTCAAGAAGTTTACCTGACCAAAGAAGGATTGTCTTCCTTTGACATTCTTTGGTGGTGTAATCTTATCAATGGCCGCTATCCTCTCAGGATCAATTCTTATGCCATCCTTTGAAACAACGTGTCCTAGCAACTTACCCTCTTTAACCCCAAAGGCACATTTTTTGGGATTAAGAGAAATACCATACTCTAAGGCTTTGACAAAGATCTCAAAATGTGAGCAATGGTCTTCTTCCTTCTTGCTGTGAGCAGTCAGATCATCTTGATAAATGGCCAAGAAAAGGTTGAGGAACTCAACAAAAGCCACGTCCATGGCTCTCTAAAAAGTGGCTCCAACATTTATTAAGCCAAAAGGAATTCTCACATAGACATAGGTTCCCCATGGTGTAGTGAACATTGTCTTGTACTGCTCTGACTCTTTAACCATAACCTGATTGTAACCAGAGAATCTATCCATCATGGACATTAATTCACACCCAGTCACCTTCTACAACATCGCCTCCATGTTTGGAAGAGGATAATTGTCCTTCAACGATGCAATATTTAAGTTTCTGAAATCCACGCACAACCTGAGATCACCATTCTTTTTTCTGACAGGAACCAGGTTTGACACCCATGAAGAATGCCTTATGGGCTTAATGATTCCTACAACACTCAATTTTTTTAGTTCTTCCTCCATCTTGGATCTTAAGGTTGGATTGATGGGCCTTTGCTTCTGCCTGAATGGTCTCACATCAGGCTTCAGGGGAATTTCATGCTAGAACAAGTCTTCCCTATAAGCCTTCAAGTCATCATAAGACCAGGCAAACACATGCCTATATTTTTTTAACAAGGTAATCAGCATATCCCTCACATGTGGTTTCATCTTTTTGCCTATGTAGACCTTCTTGGGTGCACTATCAGTTCCTAGATTAATCTCGTCAAGATCTTCCTTGTGGGTAGTTGCTTGTTGTGCATTGAATTTGTCTCATCCTTTGAACACTCTTTCTAATGCTACCCGTCCTTTTGAGATTTTATTAGTCCTCAATTAAATTACTTCATTCCCAAACAAGGTTTCCTTGCCATCCTCCTCTACCACGTATGAATCAAAATCTATCTCCTGATGTTCATATTAGTCTATACAATGCAGGAATTTCAGGATATCATGGTCATTTTCAAACACCTACCAATTGCAAATATTATCAGGCACTGTAGACCTAGTTTGTACCTTAATACGAGAAATGCCATTAAAGGTCACTTCATCCAGTTTAACAGCAATATTGGCCAGCAAGTCAGCCTTGGCATTTTTCCCTCTTTCTACCCAATCTATTCCAAAGGCATCAAATGCCTCAATGGTATCCCACACTTCATTCCTATACTGCCTAAGGCATTTTTCCTTAGTAACAAACCTAGACCCGACCTGAGAGACTACCAGCTCTGAATCACCAAACACCCTCAATAGTTTTATCCCATACTTAGAGGCAATTTTTAGGCCAAGCAACAAGGCTTCATACTCAGCTACATTGTTTGTACATGCAAATTGGAGTAGAAATGAGTATTTGAAGGTCTTACCTTGTGGTGATACTAGCAGGACACCAACACTTGAGTCATCCTTGGAGCAAGCTCTGTCAAAGTACATAATCCAAACTAACTCTTCAAAGGTAGTCTGCATGACTTCTTTGACTATTGGTACTGACTTGGTCTCTCCATCCTCTTGTTCTACTTCCTCTACTCGAAAGGTATCCATATTAATGTCAACAAAGTTGATGAGTGGAGGTTCTTCTATTTTATCAGCAAATTCAATCATATGCTTGCACCTTGACTCCTGGGCAATCTTAACATCCTTCTGATCGATGGAAAAGGTAGCAAAGGATAAATCACATTGCATACTTCCTCCCATAGAAGCACACCATTTCCTTGAGAGCAGCATTCCATATGCTGGAGGGATATCAGCTACTATGACACTCATGACAAGTTCCTTCTCAGGGCAAGCTGCCAGTCTATATGATACTTCATTTATGATTCCAATCACAGGGATCTCCCTTGAGTCCATAGCATAGCACTTTCCATAAGTGCTATCCACCTTTAAGCCCATTTCCTCCATGATTTTGATAGGCATCACATTATTTGAGGCACCTGAATCAATCATACAATTTCTGAGCAAGTTTCCATTGATAATCAGGCTTAGAAAGAAAGGGTTGACCAGATCAGGGTTAGCAGTGATTGTAGTTCCTAGATAGACTTCAAGATTCTCATCTCCGTTCAGTCTAGCTGCATCATCCTTCACCTAGCCTGCACTTATTTCAGATATTTGAGCTTCCATTTTGGGTTGATTGTTCCTAGCAATGCTTTTGATGACTACCATTGTTTTATGCTTATGGTCATCGATCCTCATCATCTCGAGGAGTGGGATTGTGAACTTTATCTGAGATAGGACTTGAAACATGTCAACTGGTGCATAACTTGGAATCTCTGGGAATATAACTTCATGAGAAGTCAGTGCATCCATTTTCTTACCATCACTTTGATTTGCAGGCCTCAATTCTTTCATCCTTGTATCCGATGAAGTAGCTTCACTGGTTATCTTAGCTTTGTCATTCTTTTTAGCCCAAATTCTTGGCTCTTTGACTTCCTTAGCTTTGGTACTAGTTTTTGTGTTTTTAGCTCTAGTCCCTTTAGGATTAGTACCACCTTCTTTAATGAATATTCCCCTTTGGTGACCTGGATTAGCCTTAACCACCCTATTTATGAGGTGAATATCATTTCTAGCCCGAGCTCTGGCGACCAATGCAACTGCATACCTTTCTATCTCTTCATTAGAATGTCTTCTCAAAGAAATTCCATAGGTTTCAAGGTTGTAAGCAGTAAATTGATCATCTCCTTCTCCATCAAAAAATACTTTCTGCTGATGAAGATGACCTTCATGTCTTTGCATATCTGTCTCATTTGTATCAGCACCACAGTCAGAGGAATATTCCTCATACTCCAAATCTGACTTGGTCATGAACACATTCGAAGTCTCATTAGGGTTGCCAGGATAATCACCTTCCTCATAACTGCCTTGCTTTTCTTCCACTGCCTTGGCCGTAACAACACAGTGATGTGAGTGTGGCATTTCACAGGCATCACACCATGGTAGATTATCTACCATGTTTGAATTATTCTTTTATAGTGGATTAGGCACTCCATGGAAGTTCCTCTAATTATTTTGGATAGGCCTCCCATTATTCCAGTTAGTGTGATATGGATAGTCTTGCAACCTTAGGGGCCTCTCATTCCTCTGAAATTGAGGCTTTTCAGCCTTTGCTTGTTTCTGCAACAAACTCAAAACTTGATCCCACATTTTTTCTGGTGCTGCATCTTTGACCCCTTTCTCATTTGAAGGCTTAGAAGCTTTGGTAAGCCTGGTATCATCTCTCCTACCCATCTTACCAGATGCTCTTCTATTATTTTGAATTTTTACAACCATCTTGTAAGCCTCTTGCAGGGATTGTGGGTCTTTGTCTCTGAGCAAGTAGCACATCTTGTTGTCATAGGCATTACAGTAAGTAAACAGACATGATCTTTCATTAGGTCAGAGAGAAACAGGGACCTTAGCCATTGCTTTCTTGAATCTTGCATTAAATTCAGTAGCCATTTCATTATGTCCCTTTGTGATGTTATTAAAGTCATTTAACCTAAACCATGGATCAGTTTGGTCTCCATACTATTCTCTAAAATTTTTGAAGGAGTTCTTAGAGTCAATGCTCAAATCAGGCAGACTTTTGTACCAATCCTTAGCATCTTCTGTAAGAGACTGCATAAAGTACTTCATGGCTACATCCTCCTCCCATAACTCAAAATCCTCTAAAAAACTTTGAAAAGCTTTAAGGTGATCCTAACCACTAATAGCATTATTGCCTACAAACTTTGGTACATCTTACCTAGCCTTGTCAAGCACTGGATTTGGGTAACTAGGGGTATCATCAAAACATAACTACCTGTATCTGTCAGTATGTGTCACTCTTCTTCCCACTGGTCTTCTTTCTTCACCTTGAGTATCACTGTCTCTTTGTCTTTCATTTTGATGACCTGATTATTGACCTTGAGGCTCTTGTAGATCAACAAAATGGACAACTTTTTCATGACCTCTAGGGGGTGGAAGGGAGTTGGAAGGATTATCTTTGGGTGAGCTTCTATCACCATTATTAGGGTTTGAAGAAACAGATTGACCACATGTGTTCTGAGCATCAGGGACAAGATCCTTCAAAGTAGATTCTAGAAAACTAAGCTTCCTCTTCATCTCTTTGTTTGCTGCAAGCAACTCCATCTCCCTTGTCTTTCTCTCCAACTCCTCATTTTCTCTCATTAGCTTATCAAAAAGTGAGGCAGTGTTATTTTGATCTGTGTTCTTCTTAGCACCTCCTTCATTTATCCTTACTCCTTCATTTCCTCTCTTTTCCTGCATAGGACGCTTACCTTTGTCCACATTTTGAGGTTGTTTACTGGTATTTCTAGGAGGAGGAATAACATGTTCCTCAACCCTATGACTTTGAGGTTTATTTGTGGTCTTATTGACTAAGGGATCAGAGAGAATCCTTCCTAAGGTTTCAAGTAATCCTAGGGTGTCTTCCTCATTTTGTTGGGCTGCCAATCTATCCATGGCTTCCATCTCTTTTAACCTTCTATGCAGCCCATCCCTCTTATCTATAGCATCTCTAATCTTTTTCTATTTTGCTACTTCTCTTTGTTTCCTGCTCTCATTTAGTGTAGCTATTTG
The DNA here is from genome assembly GCA_007258455.2 of Sequoia sempervirens. NCBI lineage: Eukaryota > Viridiplantae > Streptophyta > Pinopsida > Cupressales > Cupressaceae > Sequoia > Sequoia sempervirens. The sequence continues at coordinate 26,331 of VDFB02156985.1, forward strand.
TTGACTAAGCCTTTGTATGTCATCAGAGATCTCATCCTCATCGGGTAATGTAGACTCTCTATCAGAAGTTGTACTAGCAGTTTGGTATGGGTTGTGGGAATAATCATCTCCAGTTGATGAATCATTTGGGACATGGGTAGCCCTAAAAGGTATAGGCATGGGGAATTCTATGGTCCTAGCATGCCGGGTATTCCTATTATTCCCTTGGAATCTACCCCTTCCCCTTTGTTGTATGGCATTTTGGCCATGATCTGATGAATATTCATTTACAATATTTTTCATATGCACTTCCCCTCTCTCATTGGGTACATTATCATCTAAATTTACCAAATCTCTTTCACTTTGTGAACCGAAATGAGAAGAAACTTGATGTTCAGGGGTGGGATGCAATGTAGACATACCTTTTTGTGCT
>VDFB02156986.1:0-36892 GCA_007258455.2 Sequoia sempervirens
TCTCAAATAAATTTGGAGACAAGTGTACCGTCATTCCCTTCTCTAAATGAGTTATTTGATACACTGAATGGAGATTAGTTGATAGTGAAGGTACACTTAGAACATTTGCAAATTTTCCTCCTTCAACTTCAACCTACCCTCTCCCTTTTACCAATTCTAGAGTATCATCACCAAAGGTGATTGTGGACATATTGAATGGCTCTAAGGATGAAAATATAGGCTATGAAGAACTGATATGGTGTGAAACACCAGAGGCTATATTCCATGATGGAGATAAAGATGTTGTAGAAACTAAGTCTTTTCCCTTTGATTTCTCTTTGTGGACTTAGTATTACCTTGATTTGATGAAGATGCCTTGATAGAATCAGGTAGCCCTATATTATTATTTTTGAGATTTTTTTGTAGAACCTCAATTTTTTCCTTCATTCATTGATGTTCATTGTGTCCAAGACTCTTACAAAAGTTACATTTAACTCTCCTTTTATCTTGAGAGTCCTTTCTGGAGTTATCAAATTTACCTTCTTTCTTAACTTCTTTGTCATTTTTAGTGTTCTTCCATTTTGAAGTTTGATGTGTATTATTCCCTACAAATAGGGCTCAAGGCTTGGTAGATATCAAACAACCCATTTGAATTAATTTTTCTTGCTTCTTTGTGAGATCAATAATAAAGTTATCAAGTGTGGATATAGATCATGAGGCTCCAAGCACCCATTTAGTAGAGTAGAAAGTTTATACGAACACAAAAAAATTGGACCTAGCTTGGAAAGTATAGAAATGATTAATTGATCCTATTTCTTATCAATTCCACAATCTTTTAATTACAATTTTAAATATTTAAAATTAGTGAAAATTTCTTGTAAATTTGAGAAACTCCTAGGACTAAGACCTAAGAGTTGATTTTCTAGATCATGGCTTCAAAGTTCATCTATTTTTCCAAACAGTTTGTCAAGACCTTCCCAAACTTGGTTGGGTGTATTTAAGTTCTCAACATGAAACAACAAATTAGGAGATAAATTTAGACATAAGAAGCAAAATGCTTGATCACACTTATTGAAAATATTTTCCTTTCCTTTAGCTATTGTAGGTTCTTTCTCTATTTCCATAGTTACCCTATATAAAACTTTGTTCTTAAGAAGAAGAATTAATTTCATCTTCCAATCATGATAATTGAAAGGTGTTAGGGTTTGTATAGTTACATTAGCCTCCATGTTGCTAGACTTAGATAGTTTCTTGTAGAAATATGAAAAGAAAGAAATTAGAAATGCATGCAGAAGTGAAAGGAAAACACAACACACACAAGCACTTCTTGAGGAAATGTGAAATGGATCACACACAACACCCTCCCTTGAGTATTTGTCCCCCCCTCCCCCCTATTTGGCACTTTATAGAAAGTGTTCTTGTAATTTAAAACCAAAAGGAGGCAAAAAAAAACACTTTATAAAATGAGTATGATAATATGCTCCTTGGATTTGTTGCGAGAAAATATACACTTTTGAAAAAAATAGAACTCGAATCCAAAATATGGTGCAAAGGTTATTACAATTTGAAATTTTCACCCTTTAGAAAATAATTATAATTGATCCTCATTGCAAAAATATTTTTTCTGATTTTTAGAAAAAAGATGTAGTGCAAAATTTCACAAAAAGAGAGGAAAAAATTAAAATGACTGCATGAATTGAAAGGAATAGTTGCCCCCCTTTCACTATAAAATTGATGGTTGTCAAACCCCCATCCAAATCACCAAATACACCTCATGCCTAACCTCAACTAAATTCAAATGCAAGTCGATTCTTGGCTGACTAAGAATATGCCACAAAAGATTAAAAGGAATATTAAAAGAGATCTTAGATCATAGATTTAAAAAAGAATAACATGCAGTTACTTTGGGAGATAATTGTGACCCCAAATTATAGATGGGGACAAAAAATCACAACCTGTACTGCACCAAACCACCCATGCTAGGTTAAATCATGCCCTCCACCTTAAGAATTTAAAACGCGCCCTCACGAATATGAGTTGTGATTGAGAAATGTCCCATAGCCGTTCAAATCATGGCCTTTGCTAGACACTTCGCGAACTCCACAAGAGATGTAGGTAGTTGGCCCTTGACACTTCACAAACTCCACATATTTGTGAGGTTGTTGGCCCTACAAAAATATTATCTATAATATGAAAATTCAAAAAAAATAGAGGCTCTCATTGTCTTGCCATGCATTTATAGAGGATGAAAATAAATCCCCTTAATTGACCTCTCAAGGAAAGTTGAAGTTGCAACCAATTGTAAGGGTTGCAATAATAATTCCACCCCCCAAAAGAACATCAGTTAGCTCAGACAAATGATCAAACAAATAATACAATTAACTGATTCACCTCAATAGCCTGCTAAAATTATAGATGGCTTTGATACCATGTTAAAACCTACAACACTCAGAGATTAAAATTATGTACTGATGTTTCAAAGGCTTTTCCCATCCATCTTTTACTAAGGATAGATATGTTCTTTCTTTTTGCTTATCAATTGACCCATCTGCTACAAATTTAGTTTGATATATCCAACTACATCAAACTATCTTCTTGTATGAGAGTGAATTTGCACCCATGTACTATAAATCCCCTTTTTGCCTTTATCCACCTTAGAAAACCAAGTTCAGCGGCTTAATTCCAGTTAAGCCCGCTGCTTTCAACACACTTAGTGCCTATTTTGAGTGTTGGAGGAGGAATTTTTGTTGGGGACACCCGCGTGATGCTCTTACATCCCTGGCAGATTCCTGTGGCTGAACCTACAAAGATGTTACACTTCTCATTGGGAGTCAAGTTGTAATGCCCTCTTCAGTCGACTAACCCAAATATGATCATTTTTCGCCATCCCTTCTTCAAATTCATCCCTCCAACAAGCATTTCATCTCTTCACAACTTCTTCATTTCATTCACAAGCTTCTACAATCATCTTACACTCACTCTCAAGCTCTCAAGTAGCATTCCAAGCATTTCATAGCAGCAAAATATCCACTCCATCACTTCAGTAGAGCAAGTTTAGGACCACACCATTGTAGCAGAGGCTCGAGTACTCTCATTTTCTCCCCCAAGCAGCCTCAAGTGCTCTTGGTGGAGGTGGTAAGCTTCCCTCTCCTCTCCTCTATCACTTGGTTGAGTTAGCATATTTATTGTTTTGTAGTGTTTTTGTGCTCTTTATTACATTGTTTTCTTTATCTCGCTTTCTTGGTTGTCCATGGAAGTGGAAACACCTAAATAGGGGTTTGACTGAGGCAGGCCCCTATACAACCACCCAACATTTTCCTCTCCTTTGTGTGTGTAGGTGAATGTGCTTTTGAGGAGCTAGCTGGCGAACGAGTTTCTTTGTGAGATCCTTCTTGCCACCTTTACTCTTACATTTTTTCTTTATCACATTAGGTAGTACTTAGTTTATTTAGTTATGTCATTTTGGCCCTTTAGTGGTAGTTAGCTGGGTCATTAGTCATTTTCTTAGGTTTTACCTTGTCTCTGTTGTTGTCTGGTTGTATGGACGCCAGCGCACTGTGCTTTCGTCCTCAGGCATAGAGCTTCCTGAGGTGTAGATGTTGAACCTGAAGATCGGCTCACCTAGCCCCATCTTACATTTCAAGTCTATAGAGTAGTTGAAGGACCGCATAGTCCTCACCATTCTTGTCCCACATATCCTAACACCCCTTTAATTGAGGCAAGTTAGGGCAGTCTTCCGCATCTTGGCCATTCGTTACTTGAGGCTTTGCACGTGGTGGTCTCCCTCTCTTACACTTCCTTAAGAAGTGAAGTTAAATCCCAAGTGTGATTTCTAATGAAAGATTCATATTCCTCATCCACAACAATATCCGAGTTTGGTATGCCCGATGCCTCTTTAAATGTCTATGGATCAGAAACTGAAGCAAAGAAGGTATGTGCCACCCTAAAAATCTGATGAATCGTGTACCCCTGTCTCTAAGTTAATCCTACATTGTATCGACAACTTGAAATTCTTTGTTGCACATTTTCCATCTGTGTCTCTAGAGAAAAGTTTTATCTCTTTCCTCACATCGAAGACACGATTGGAGGTGTGATATCTCTATTCGTAGAGGTGAAATTGAGGCAACAATAGGCGAAAATCTGCAGCAAGTCAAATATCCACTGCCGACCCCACGTATCGCTCCAGCCATTGTAGACATGGGAATTGTCGGCATTGAAGGCAGAGTGGAGGTCACGTTGGAAGCAAATCCAAGAAGGAATTTTTTTGGAGGCTGAAGATTTTCCTACAGACCTGTGAGGAGGCGACTCACCATCCATTTGGCCACACTATTTGCAGAAAGATAAGATTTTTTTGTTGGAACGGCGATAGTCTTTTATTTGCACACCCCCCTTGACCATTCATCCCTCGGCGCAGCTCCATGCAACCACCATTCAGTGTGGTCATTGCAGCAATCCACAGCCTGCGCTCTTTGTGGTGTTTGAAAGAAATCTCATCCTAGCCCTTTAACACAACACACGCGATGTTTTAGCTGAGCAAAGGTGCCATAAATTTTTGCCGAGCAGAGGCACAATTTGGTAGTAAAGGGGCAGTTTTTTGGTTGCTAATGCACCGAGAATGGGCGCCTCTTCAAATGGCGCAATTTGCAAAAGCATGGGTGAAAGTTTGCAGAGGCAAGTGTGCCTTAGGATGAAGTTTTCTGCACCGTCTCAGCCGCGTTCACCTGCGAGGGGAGATTTGCTCGAGAATGGCTCTGCTCACGCTGGCTAGTATTGACCCGCGCCATTGCGAGGTACTGCACACAGCTGGTGTTCAAGTCACGGTCGCATACACCACAGGTGGTGTCCAAGTCACGCCTAAACAGAGGTCAGGTGATGGTTTCCCACATTCGCACTAATCTGCAATCCATCCATTTAGAAGGAGCGGCCATAATCTACAGCCCCAGATCTGCTCAAAACTCCTATACATTGCTTTTGACTCGGTCAATTGCCTGCACAATGATCGAGAACTCTCCAACAGAAGGTGACCTCTTTCAGTTTGACCAAATGACGAGGTACTTCGTACCTACGTTAAATGTCCTTTTAGTTATAACATTTTTTGTTCACATTACTTTCCATTTTTCAACAACTAATATAACAACTAGTGGTTATTACAACCATTAGAATAAAGGATAAAATTATAGCGGTCACGTCAAACCAATAACTCATTTAGTGTTTGTAAAAAAGGGTTACTTTGTTTTTTTCGTAGTTGAAAAATTGTAAAAAAGGAGTTAATTTTTTCTTTTGCAATGAATGTGGCAAAGGGGAAGTGTATGGGAGGAGGTACAATTTTTTCCTTAGTTAAAAATTTGTAAACTAGCACTTGCACCCCAATGAGGTGCAATACTTATGCCGATAGGCTAATTAGATTACAAATTGTCCTTTTGTCGTAAATGAGGTAAATGACCACATACTGATTTTGTTTTTCCATTAAGTTCTCCACACCGGCATTAGATTGGAGGAGATCCTAGGGGTCAGGGTTTTGGATTAGGGTTAGGATTATGGTTAGGGTTAAGGTTGGGGTTATGGTTAGGGTTATGAGAAAAAGAATTAAGGTTAGGGTTAGGGTTGGAGTTTGGGTTTGGGTTAGGGTTATAGTTATAGTTAGGGATTTGGTTAGGGTTATGGTTAGGTTAGTGTTTGGGTTAGGGTTAGGGTTAGGGTTAGGGTTAGAGTTAGTGTTAGTATTATGAGAAATAAAGTTATGATAATGGTTAGGTTAAGGTTACAATTATGGTATTTTGTTAGCATTAGGGTTAGAATAGGGTTAAGATTAGGGTTTATGTTTTAAGATTTATGACAAGGATAGCTTTAGCTATGGGTATGGTTTAGGTTTAGCATTGGGGTTAGAGTTATTCTTAGGTTTCTTGTTAAGATTGTGAGAAATAGGGTTAAGATTAGGGTTAGGTTAGAGATATGATTATGCTTTATGGCTCAGTTAGGGAAAGTTTAGGGTTACCATTAGGGTTTATGGTTTAAGGTTTGGATTAATGTTATGAGAAAAAGGGTTAGGATTAGTGTTAGGTTAGAGTTACAATTATGGTATTTGATTAGGGTTACCTGGTTAGTTCAGAGTTATAATTAGGGTTTATCATTTCAGGTTTAGGGTTAGTTTTAGAGTTGTGGTTATGATTGGGAATTAAAGTTGAGTTAGGTTGCAGTTTAGGGTTAAATTTAGGAATAGGGTTAGTATTAGGTTTAGGTTCAATATTATGGTTAGGTTTAGGGCTAGGGGTAGAGTTACAATTATAGTTATGAGGAATAGTGTTAGGGTTAGGGTTAGGCATAGGATGAAAGTGAGGGTTAGGGTGAAGGACAAGGTTATGATTATGGTAATGGTTAGGGTTACAAATTGGGTTAGGCTTAGTGTTAGAGTTATGGTTAGTGTTAGGGTTAGAGTTATAGTTAGTGTTAGGGATTTATTTGGGGTTAGGGTTAGGGTTAGGGTTAGGAATAGGATTATTGTTAGGGTAAGGGTTAGGAGAAATAAGGTTACGATTATGGTTAGGTTCTAGGTTTATGTTTATGGCTGAGGGATCATGGTAAGGATAGGGTTAGGTTGTGGGTATGGTCTATGGTTAGGTTTGGGGTTAGGGTTTTGGCTAGGTTTAGTGCTAGAGTTATAAGAAATAGGGTTACGATAGGGTTATGATTATAGTTTTCAATTAGTATTAAGTATAGGTTAGGGTTATGATTAGCTCTTATGGTTTATGGTATAGGGTTAAGAGTTATAGTTATTTTTGGGATTAGAGTTATGAATACAATTAGTGTTTTGGTTAGGATTAGAGTTAGGGTTTAGTTTTGGATTAAGGTTAGGATCAAGGCTAGGGTTAGGGTTATTGTTAAGAATAGGATTAGTGTTTGGAATAGAGTTGAGATTAGGATTACAATTTACAGTTATAATTAAGATTATGGTTAGGGTTAGGGTTCATGTTAAAGTCAGGGTTAGTTTAGGGTTACAATTAGGGTTTATGGTTTATGGTTAGGTTTAGAGTTACATTTATGATTGGGATTAGGGTTGGGATTAGAGATAGGATTTTGGATTAAGGTTAAGAATTTTTTTAGGGTTGAGATTGGGGTTATGAGAAAAATAATTAGGGTTAAGGTTATGATCATGGTTAGAATTAGGGTTAGGGTTAGTGTTAGTGTTATGAGAAATAAGGTTAAGATTATGGTTAGGTTAGGGTTATGATTATGGTATTTTGTTAGTGTTATGGTAAGGTTATGGTTATGATTAGGGTTTATGGTTTAGGGTTTATGATAAGGATAGAGTTAGTTGTGGGTATGGTTTAGGGTTCGGGTTGGGGTTAGAGTTATGGTTAAATTTAGTGTTAGGGTTATGAGAAATAGGGTTAAGATTAGGGTTAGGTTAGGGTTATGATTATGATTTTTGGCTAGGGTTAGGTATAAGTTAGGGTTATGATTAGGGCTTATGATTTATGATTTAGGGTTAAGTTAAGAGTTATAGAACTATTATTTCAATTATTGTTCAAATTAGAATTGAGAATACAATTAATCACCTACACTAACTATAATTGTAACCCTAAATTTAATTCTATCCATATCCCTAACCCTAACACTAACACTAACAATAAACCTTAACCCTAGCCTTAAACCTAGAATAATAAAATAAAAATAAAAAATTACTTTATAATAATTATAATATAAATTTAACAATAGTAATATCACATATTAATAATAACATATTACTATCAAATAGTACTAATATTAATAATATAATATTGATAATAATATAATATTAATATCTTTTAATAATATTCTAATATATATATTAATATTAATCTATATAGTAGACGTGGACGGGGGTATTTTTTTAATTAGAAGAAAGAGTAAAAAATAAAATATACTCCTCTAAAATATTATCTCTCGACCTATACTATATAGATTAATATTAAGATATATAAACTACTATTATCATTTAATATAACAATTAATTAGTTAAATATATATTCATTTGCAAGTTAACATAAATATCTTAAATATAATCTCCAAATACGTCCATACAATTTGAAAAACTTTCCATATGAAGGAAAATTAATTGTTGTGGTTTGTCTTTTAGCATGCGGTGTATACAAAAATCCCTCTTGTGGATGAGCTTGATAGTCTAGCAACATGATCATTAAAGATAAAATATAATTTCTTTTTCTTCTTTTTAACTCCTTATTTACCATCTTACAACGGGTGAAAAATGGCGGTGCTTTTTTTTTAACTTTATGGTGGGTTGAAATTTCCTTTTTGTTTTGCCTTTATAATCTCTAGAAACCTACAGATGAATTTAGTAGACATGATAAAGTTGGACAACCAAACGATTGACCTACTTATTGAATACGACGTGACGGGTACGTTTTGCAGGGAGCTAATTAGATTGGACGGGAACCCCACCTTTTTTTTAGTGTCAGACCGGGGGAAATGCCGGTGGGCTTCACCCACATAGAATAGCCTATCGGCTAAAGAGGAGTCATTTTTTCTCTTTTGCAATGAATTTGGAAAATGGTGGAAGTTATCATAATGAGGTTGTAATTTTATGTTTTTTTATCTTTTATTGAAGTTTGTAAGACATAACTTAATCTTGTCTTCTCAAACAACCTCATGACAATAAACTAGTTCTAACTCAAATAACAAATAAGTTTGTAAACACACTTAAATTAAGTGCCACAAAACTGAATGTGTTCCGTAGGGAGGGAATTTCGAGAAATTATTGTACGTACACTGAATTATAAAGTTTAATGGGGGACTATGCCATCACAACATAGATTTTTGTGATTCTCACCTCATGTGAGTGTGTCTTAGAGCACACCTTGTACATTGCTACATTCTTTACACACTCTTGATCTCAGTTTTTCTACTTATATTCTGATAGCATTAAAGGGGTACTATGAAATGTTATGCTAATGCTTCTTTTAGTGAAGTAAAATCTTCTTTTTGGGATGCCTCATGAACCTTCTATTTTGATCTCTTATATGGGGGATTGTTTCAGTGGATCACATTTTGATATTCTAGTACTCCTTCTCATAGTACTATTTGTATTATCAACTTCATAGTTTGATAATATTTGTGTAGATTGGTTGAGTAGTGTTCACCAATTCACTCATGCAATGTTTTTATCTCACATCTTGATCCACATATCTTGAAGATTCATTGATTCCAACAAATATCAGTCCATCATTGAAAAATTTTACAACTTCTACATGCTTCAAGAGTTCTTCATCATCATGTTCTTATAATAAAGGGACATATTTTTAGAAGGGTTTCAAATCCTTGTAATTCTCTTTTTTGGAAAGAAGTTTCAGTCCCATTGGGTTTTCTCATTTTTCTCTTTTGTAAGAGAATGCATTGTACATGGGTACCTAACTCGGCCTCTAGCCAAGACCCATTTCCATCTAATTTCACTTTTTTTTATCTCCACAAGTATCACTTAATGGGGGTGTTAGTGTGAATAATTAATCTATTCAATATACAAGTTAAGTGTACTTAGGTTGATGAAGTTAAAAAACATATTCTCTAATCAAATGTGCAACCTTATAGACCTCTAGAGGTTCCCAAGTTATTTAGTTAACCTCATGCACACACCTTTTGAGGTTGGAATACTTTCCATCTCATATCAAGTATCACTCAACACTTGGAACTCAAGGTTGCTGACATGGTCATAGAGGTTGTTGGTTTGCACACTCCAAGTGTTCCTATGGTTGAAACCTATAGGACACAAGTGTCTACTCACTTGTGCGACTTCATGTGGCACTTTCCATTTACTAGAAATGACCCATTTCTATCTATTTACACTTTTTTGATCTCCTCACGTATCACTAAAGGAGGGGTGTTAGTGTGAATACTTAATCTATTTGCTATAGTTAAGTGTACTTTGGTTGACGAGGTTAGATAACATATTGTGCAATCAAATGTGCAACCTTTCAGACCTCTGGAGGTTACTAAGATATTTGGTTAACCTCATGCACATACCTTTTTAGGTTGGAATACTTTCCATCTCACCTCAAATGTCACTCAACACTTGGCACACAAGGTTAGTGACTTAGTCATAGAGGTTGTTGGTTTGGAAACTCCAAATGTTCCTAAGGTTGACACCTATAGAACACTTGTATACTCTTTTGTGCCACTTCATGGGGCACTTGTCAATCCACCTCATAGGTGGATTACACCTTCCTTGAACCAATATATGCAAGGTTTTGAATTTGTACTTAATGTAACTTGGGTTGAATAAATGCAATATTGCATATTATTCATTATGCTTGTCATTTAATCTCCTAGTTTCTTATATTTATTTGTACTATCAAACACTAGAATTTTATTATATTTTAATTCACTATGTTTTAATTTATTTATACTCACAATGATAGCTTTCAATTAAATAATAGATTTTTCCTACTTTGCACAACTTCTAAATGTAATTTTTCTCTCAATACTATTTTTAAGACCATAACAATTAACCATATTGAATCAATTTGAGGAATAGGATTAAGATATGATAAAGAAGAATAAGTTTAACACTGGTCATTATATTTACAAATTACTAAAAAATAATAAATACAAATATCTATTTTTTGAGTTGCAAAATTAACACAAACACGTCAAATGTTTATTTATACAAGTGAACCATTTTTTTCAAAGAAAATTGAAAATTCACTCATGCATGCTCTCCATGTAAATACAAGTCATGATAGTTTATAAGAAAATTCTTGATCAAGAAATATATTAAATATTGACAAGAAATTTATAAAATATTGAGAAGAAAAAATTCATTGTCCAAATCCGTAGCCATTTTGTTGCTTTTACATGTTCATAGAGGTTATTTTAATTTTAAAATGTGCTTATTTTAGATTGAGTAAGTCATAGTGGCATTAGTAGTAATAAAGAATTCATATTATAATTTATATATCATCTATGCGATGCTAAAATCTAGATAGTGAAAATATGATCCAAGTATGTGATTGATCTCATGAATAGATGGTTTAGGTATTTGATTGATCATGTTTCATGTAGACACCAAACTATTACTAGGTCACATAAAAGTCCATGTTCTATTATGCTTTCATGGATGTTTATACCATATCCCAACTATAACAACTACCTTATAACTTAATAGAGTGTATTAACCATCTTACTTGGGTTAGTTCATTTTCTTGTCATTGATTACAATAATAAATTGAGATTATCCAAAAATAAGTTTTCCATAATTGTTTGTGGAATTTACATTCATAAGTCATACTTGAAACTCATTTCATGTAGCAATCAACCAAATGAATTGTCCAGTAATAAATTAATTATAAAAAATCATATGTCCAATGCTACTCCATACTTACCAACATGTTTAGGATTCAAATAAACACTTAGAGGAAGTGGGAAACAATTTTTTTAAATGGGTCTAGTAATAACAATTCTACAAAAAAGAGTTCCCATCTCTTAGAAAGGGCTTGTGATTGTATGTCTTTATTTTCACATGGTACAAGCATTTCTATTTCAAAATAACTTCACAAATGAAAAAAATATTTTGATCTCTACATAAATTATGTTTAACTATTCAGTTACAGCACTAACATGAAAGATGAATTATGCATTACAAAAATAAATTTCTCAAGCACTCTCTCACTAGTAAAATATAGAGGTGGAAATATTTTTTTCTAGCTAATGTGCACTTGTAAACATGCTCACATTAGAGCATCATGTGCCACATTATGTACTAATCATTCCCTCCTAAAATAACACCTTTATTTAAAACTATCCCTCCAACATTTGGCAAGAACTATGCTATGACCTAGCTCTTGTTTAAATTGCTTTTAGAGGAATTTGTGTTATTTCTTATCTTGAAATTCATCATGGTATAGAAAGTTAATTAAAATTAAACTAATAATTTAATATTTCCTAATTAGGAAATGTAACTTAACTATACATTTTTGGTTAATTGTCTCTCTAATTTTTTTTTTTAAAAATTCTAATATTTTTTACAATAATTTTAATTATTATTTATTATTTTGTAGATCAAATATTTTGAATGGAGTGTTTATAATCTTGAAATTAAGTAAGCTTATGAAATTAATTATCATTAGATAATAATATTATCATATAAATAGATATTATAGCATTGTGAATTCTCAACTCTAATAATTTCACACTATATTTGGCTCCCCCTTATGCATTTGGACCTAATTATGTTTGTTATTTGTCTATTTTATTATGGTTTTCAAAAAATAAGATAAAATTGGCTATTAAAATTAATTATTTATTTAACAATAATTTAAAATATAAAATAGGTCTAGTCTAGGGTGCCCGCAGCTTTGACCATCCTATTGGCTAAATTTTAATATGTTATTGTTGGTATTAAAGTGTTTGAAAATTTACATTTATTTTTCTGCTTTTCAAAATAATTATTGCAATAAAGAAATAAATGCATATAAATATATGTAATTTTCTCCATTTGAACTCTTAGGAAACTTTTGATCAATTAAGAAATTTAAAAAGATAATAAGACAATTTAAGAGAAAAATAAACAACGTTTTTACAACACCTTCATCAGGAAAGATTTAAATGTTATTAATACGTCATCAAGTTTATGAGTAATATTGTTTCAGATTTTGTGTTCATTGCCATTGTGAGTACTAACAAGTTTATATGATCTTCTATCTACTATAAATTTCTCCTTGTATGAGATGTGCATCATGAATTTTGACAATCAAGGAATGTGGATTTGAATGGTAATATTTAACACTTGTGATTTATCATTTGTTTTATCCATTTTTGTCTGCCTGATTGAGGGAAAGCACTCTTTGTCCTACATCATCATAGCTATTGTGGAGGTGAAGAAACCAAAATGGGGCTTGACTTAAGCAAGCCCCTATATGGAACAACCCTTTCTCTCCTTTCTTTCTTACAGGTGGTAGATCTAAATTGCATTTGGAGAAGTTTGAAGACCTAATAGAAATTTCAATCATTCAAGCATATTCATTCATCAAATGAGGGAAAGATCAATTATTCATCAACAAAAAAAAAATTCAAGTTGATTTTGACATGAAAGCACCTACACAGTGTAGCTCACTTATACTTGTTTAGAGATTCAGAAAGCCCTAATTCTTAGTCTAGGGTTCCCATGCCCCTAACCAAGTAGTTTCAACTTAGATTTGAATATTCATTTCCTCTCTGCTCTCAACTTTTCTATTATCAATTTATCTATAGTAGTCCTGTATTGTTTTAAATTTATATTAATTTATTATAGGTTTGATTAGATTCAAGCTGATAAGGGCTCATACCAATTGAGGTAGAAGATATGAAACTCATAGAAAATGAGTTAATAAAAAATGTCCAAAGAGACTCACCAACATTGAGCTTGGAAAGAACAAAACTTAAAAATTCTTTTGATTGGAGCATGGAATTGGACACAAAATCCAACTACAAGGAAAAATCCATAAAGAAAAAGAACTCATAAAAGCTAGCACTCATAAATAAAAGAGAAACCAATGAATGCCAAAAGCTTAAGAAAATAAACAGTCACTACGAAGAGGGGCAGGACCAAGAACCCAACTCCATTCTTAATCTCCACCTCAACAAGAGAAAAGAAAAACTCAGGACTAAATGTAGCAACCCCCTTGATATAGCTCCTTCTTTTCCTACACATGGTAAACAAGAAAAGAAGAAAAACCCAAGCCACACCAACAAGATAAGTCTCAATTTGAATAGGAGAAATCTCCACCTCAAAAGGGGAAGCTAGGTAGAGAGCCAAGGTAGTGACCCAAGATAGAATGCACATAACTCTTCTTAATTAAGCCAACCCCTCCAAAACCCAAGAGAGGGTTAATAAAAAACCATAAAAGATATTAACAACCCCTCCTTGAGAAAATAAAATAAAAATATAGATCTCCAGAGGAAACACTTTCCTTAGTGAAAACCCAAAAAAGATCTAGCAAAAAATTCAAGAGCATAACAGGAATAATCCTTATTGTAATCCCAAACATAGCCATTGTGAGAGCCAAAAGATAAAGGTACCATAGATAGTGACCTAAAACATCTCAAAACCCTATACCAACAAAGGGGGAAATTCAAAAATATCACCCATGACACCACTCTAGTAGTGGAAAATGCAGTAGAAGTTGAATGCTACCACCAAATGCAAAAAACATAGATCCTCCAAGAAAACAAGGCAAGATCCTAGCAACCACAATAGAATAAACCAAAATAATAGCTTAACATGGCCAAGAAAATGAGAAACCTAATCACAAGCACAAAAATGACAATTGATTTGCCAAAAAATCCTTCAAAAATAAAACCTCCCTTGCTCCAAAACCCACCTCTCACTAAGAAATAATTGGGGAGAAATACACAAGGAAAACACCAAGCTAGGATAAAGACTAAGAAATAAATCTCAAAAAATAGTCAGGCCATCAACTATGAAAGGTAGTAGGTCCACCCATTAGATCTAAAAAGAAGTCAAATCAAAACTCCCCATTGCAACTGCCTCACCAAAATAGAGGTCAGAACAAAGGCATGGGAGGGACACAAAACAATCCTCACCACCCATGCCCAATGCCAATCAAATAGGACCCAAAACCACCAAAAAAATAGGATGAAGCCAACCTCCAGAAAAAATCCATAGATGTAAAAACAAATAGAAAATTCCACCTTTACAATAGGATGGGTAGAGTTGAGGATACAAAGTCAAAATCTCAAAAAATAGGAGAAAAACCCATAGGGACTCCATTGAAACTGCAATAGTTCCCATCCAATCCACCCACCCAATTGGTAGAGAAACAAAAGCTCAACTACTTTCAATATTACACACATCATGCATCACATCCTAATCAATCATCCTTCAAATTAGCTACCAAAACCTTTATTAACAATTCTAGCTCTTCCTTGAGGATAATAGCCAATTGTTCTTTTATGATCATTTTTGTATCCCCCAATGCAATTGGTGAAAATGTGTGATTTAAAAGCTAGATCCCCTTTTCTACCATTATATTTTGGTAAACGTAACATGTCTTATATTTTTGTGCTTCTATTTTACATATATATTATCTCAAAATATAAGTGAAATCTTACATGTTAATTAAAGGTGTCATTTTTCAATGTGCATTTTATGCCATACATTGAAAACGTAGTAATTTACATTACATAATCTTAAAATGCATTCTCTTCTTATTGTCTTAGAAACATATCAATTATTTAGAGCATCTTGAATTTTGAAAATAATTCATTTATTGGGAAATTGGAACTTATTGCATTCATTTTATTTCTCAAACAAACTAAATTTCATGCATGCATGTGCCTTACATTAAATATTAGGGTTTCTAGTGCATTTCTAGAATTATGCTTGGTGTCAAACCTGAACCTAGACAAAATTAGACCTTTAAACACTACATTTCATTTCAATATTTTTAATCATTGAAAAATGTACATCTCTCACCCCTATCTTACTAATTTTTCTTGAAATTTCAACCACAAACGTATCTCTATAACCTCTATGCAAGCTTGTTTTTTGTTTGTGGGAATTGTTTATGTTTCTATTATCAACATTTATTTTTCTCTTTATTCTATGACATCTTAATTTTCTCTAATCTTGTAATTAATATATGATGTTCATGACCTAGTGTCACATATCAAATTCTCCTATGAGATGTAGATAAAGACTTGAATGGCTTCTCATGTTGTAATTACATCTAGTGTTGAGCCTAAGTTTCATAAATATTTCACTAAAGGAATTACATTTATATAATCTATATTTGATTTTATCCCTAATTCTACTTTACATATGGCTTCTTCATCACCAACCATTTATGTGGACTTGGAAGTATAAGAATTAGGAGATCATGGAGATAAGAAACAAGCACAATAGACAATCCAAATATTATATTAAGTTGACCTAAATGTACAAATTAGAAAGCCTTACATATATAGGAAAGGGATAGACAATCCACCTATCATGTGGATTGACAATTTACCCATGATGTGGCACAAATGAGTAGAGAAGTTTCCTATAGGTGTCAACCTTAGGATCACTAGGAATGTGCAAACCAACAACCTATTTGAAAAGGTCATCAAACTTTATGACATGTGTTGAGTGACCTTTGAGGTGAGATTGAAAGTCTTTCAACCTCAAAAAGGTAGAACATGAGGTTTACCAAACAACTCAAGTAAAATCTAGAGGCTTAAAGGTTGCACATTTAGTTACACAAGATGTGGTCTAACCTCATCAACATAATTACACTTAAGTATAGTGAATAGATAAATAAATCACTCTAACACCCCACTTAAGTGATACTTAGGGAGATCATAAATTTGTGAATAGATAGAAATGGGTCCTAGGTACGAGGCCTAATGAGGTACCCATGTATCCGGTATATGTAGGATCATGATGGGCCAAAAAGTTGCAATATTATGGGCATTTGTAGGGTATGTGGCTGATGACTTTTTTTATTATCCAAAATTGATGAAATGAAAAGGTTTTTTATAGGATTTTCTCAGCTTTCCACCAATATAAATTATGCATTAATTTGAATTTAATAAATAATTATTATTCATTTTCTATTAGAATTACGACTAAAGTCTTGATTGATAGGTTGATTGAAAAATATTTATAACTTTCAAACAGTATCACATTTTTAGAATCTGAAACATGTGTCACATTCTATGCTTCACATACTATAGGATTAAAAAAAGAAAAAATAAATTTCATGAAGTTTTGACCAAGTTAAGGTGGTCAGACATATGAGTTTTTATATTTTTTAAAAGTTGTAATAAAAATATAATAATTAATTATTTACTTGGAAAAAAATTACAAAAAATTATGCATCACATCTAGATATGAGTCCTCTACTTATATATAAAATATTATAAAAATATATTATCATTTTATTATGGTTAGGGTGGTAAGACATACACCTACTTCTTATTTTTTGCCTGAAATTTAAGTACTACTACATTGAAATTTTAAATTTTCACCAAATAGATTTTATTTATTTTTAAATAAACCTAGTAGTTTAGAAACTGCATTCAATTTCTATAGATTCTATTCTTACATATTTTTGAAATAATATAGATAACTTATTCAAATTTTTACATTAAGTTTCCTAACACTGATTTTTCTAAATTTTTTGCCACTTAAGGGCCTATTTTTTCCATGATGATCCTGCACATACCCTATCATGCATTCTTTGAAGAAAGGAGAAAAAAGAGAAAACCTAGTGGGAAAAAAACTAATCTCCAAAAAAGAGAAAGAGAAGGATTTAAGACCTTTTGAAAAGATATCCCATGATGGTGTTGAATGTAAAACACAACTGAGAGGGGGATGAATCATTTGTACCTTAAAAATTCAAAACCCTCATTAACATTTAGATCCACATTCATTCAATTAACCCTTAATCTATTATAATGATCTAGCATGAAAAGAAAATGATAGAAACTAAAACATAATCAACATAATACAAAAGAGAACACCATATTTATGTGGAAAACCAAAGATGGGAAAAACCATGGTTAGGATTAGCTAAAAATATAAAGTAATATCAACACTGATTACAAATGGTTCACTGTCGGAGGGTACACTACCCAGAAGAAACAAAGGATCAGTGACAAAGGCTCACTATAGAACAAAGAAGAAGAGACAGAAGAATGCTACATAGAGAAATTAATCGCAATGCAACAAGAACTTCCACCATAATGTCACCAACACCTTTACAGTCTGATTGAAGTATTGTAGACACCTTCTATTCACTGTATCCAAAAATCTAACACATGAAATATCACACTACACTTCTCAAATTCACACCTAAAAACTATGCAATTCACATCACACTCATCTATCTTGTCTATCTTATCATTCCTAAATAACTCAACTCTTATTTATACGATCTTCAACCTTGAAAACATTCTAAAAGGTCAGCTAAGCACCTCAAATGTGCAAATTCCAATTATGTCGGAAGCAAAATATTCTCATGATGAAAAGGAATGAAGGTATACAACAAAAACCCTTAGCTAGGACCCAAATCCGCTCATACATGCTACACCATGCTTCCACAAATACCGAAGCACCTTCACATTTAGTGTAAACACCCAAGTCGACTGTTACCCATGTAAAAACCATTAAAATTTTATGTACATGCTACCTTTGATCCAACAACAACTAGCGCGAACAACAAATTTCACTTGAACACAATATGAAATATTTCACAAACACCCTAAAATCCAACAAACTCCTTTGCAACAACTTTCATCTGAAGAATGTACACACCTAGTACATTTAAACAACTCTACCATGCACTATAACTCAAGAAACCAACTTTCAAAGCATAAAACCTCAAATAACTTCAACGAAAGAAATATACCAACACTATCAACATGCCTTCGGATCTTCAAGACCTTAAACCAAACTACAAAGAAATATGCATGAAGTGAAAAAATTTCTCCCATACACCTCTGTAATACATAATTCCAACACTAGTGAACACAACTTCTGTATAGCGATCCAACATACCAAATTCTAGATATAACACTTTTGAACACCTCTAATCAACATATTTGAAACACATAAGCAAACATTTAACCTAGAAGAAATGTGAAGCAATACCAGAACACTATTCTACAACCCATAACAACACTACAACTCACTATTTCCTCCTCTTATCAAATTTTCTCAAAAGCCCTTGGAAACCAAGAACCAGAGACACATCGTCATCATCTTCAGTACTTCTTCAATTCTATAGAACCAATAATACATCCATAGAAAGAAGCCTATGGAAGTAACACCATAGGTTGACACTCGTAGCTTACTAATGATAACATAATATAACTAAACAAAGCATCAGTAATGCAAAAACATAGACAACACCAAAAACTACACATGCTTTTGCAAAATAAATGTCTCATTAATGCCAACACAAGCTTATTGACATAAATGACAACACCAACTATTGGTACTTGAACCAATAGCCCACCTTGTTATTGATGCTAACACATGATATGAAAAACAATCAACAACAAACACAATAGCTCTAATCCATACCTATTTACTTTTCTCTTTTCTCTCACATGACTTACTCTCCTCCTTTCAACTTGTCTTTTTCACATGCTCTAGTCTCCCCCTTTGACATCAATGGAAAAGGATAAAACTGAAACATAGAAAAATAGGTTCGCCATCAATAGGGTATCAATGGTGAACCTAATTTTCAGTAGGTGTTTGTTTCATTCAATTATGATGGCCAAAATGTCAAAATAACAATCATAAACTAATAGTAACTAGTATGGCAATGAAAAGGGGAGTTTTGAGAAGATAGAATCGTGTGTACCTTGTCCAAAACTAGTTATTTTTAGGTCATAGAGGACTCATTTTCCTTTACTGGTGAATGGGTCACTATTAGGGTTCTAGAAACCAATTTATGTGTTTTATTCCTCTCAGTCTACACTCCTAGATCCCAAGTTTTCACTACTTTAGGTCTCACCGAGGACTCATTTCTGGGTTGGGAAAATTTTGACATCTTAGAGAAACCTCCAAGAAGAGTGGTGCCTTCAATAACTTTAATTTCAAATAGATTGCCTCAAAAACACATACAACTATGTCACAAAGTGGAGTAAGACATAGTTCATTTCCCACATTAATCTTTCTAAGAGAAGTACATGTAGATTCAGTTTCAACAACTTGCTTAAATAGATTAAAAAAAAAAACCATAAACATGAAAGATAGTATAGAAGATTAGAACACACAGATTTACATGGGGAAAACCCTTTTGGGTAAAAAACCTCACACTCCAAAAGATCCAAGCCATTGTATTATTCAATGACAAATAGAGTTACAATACAATCTCAGGCTCATAGCCTTTTTCATAGTGATTACTCCTTGTTTCATTTTGGAGACAAAATGGCAACAACCTTGTTTTGTTTCGCTCTCTCCTTTTTACATTTCACTTATCTACCTCTTAGTCCATACAACCTTTGCACTGTTACAATACTCTCACATAGTATACAATGTAGATTAACACTAGAGATAACCAAGACACTTAATCTAGAGAGATTTTGATAGCATAATCTTACCTCAATCTTCCTCTCACACTTTGTACTAAAAAACATCCAATCTATATACATTCCCTTCAACAGATAGGAAATGGTTAATATTTTGTAGATCATTTTGTATTCCAACAATTTGACCAACTTTTAACCACTCTACCTTCTCCAACTCACACATGATCCTCTAATGAGCATCATACACATAAGCAATCAACCAAGTTAGTGCCCTTCCAACCATAGTCTGCCTTCAAGTCTATCGACATGACTTTGTATATCATAAAGAGTTCATAATGTCACATTGAACCCATAGGTCTCCCTAATTTCATTAAGCTCATACACCTTTCAAACCATCTTGTTGGCTAGACACACTCTATCACTGTGATTTCACACCAATATCCATCATGTGTAGCTCTATTGGAAAGACTAGGGTCAACCTCTGCTCAGCTCCCTACAAGCAATTTTGGCTTCCCATGAGAGACGCCCCAGCTGAAGCCCCTTTAGGTTTTCACCTTGAGCGATACACCATGTCCAATTCTAGTCATCAGATAAGCAATCAAAAAATTATCATTAAGCTTAGGGTTCTCCAAGAGTCACCAAGTCAACCATTGAGCATATGGGCCCACATGCCATCTATCCTCCACATCATCACCACCTATGAGCCTTTGACATGATTCACCATCCTATCGAGTCCCACATCAGTTAGCAATTGGAAACCAACCATTGCTTTCCAACTATCAACACTACTTCATATTCTGCTTGCTGTGGTGAGGGGTCCACCAAAACATGCATCCACTACTTGTGCAATTCTAAAGCATCAAAAGGGAATCTACAATATTCTCAACAAGTCTCTTAGAAAAGACTTAAATATTAACTCCAAGTGGTCCCCACATTCATTAGCATCTAAGTTGCTATATCACTAGAGAACCAAACTCTAGAACCTCATGTTAGAGGTTACAAAGTTCCCAAAACCCATGACTTGCTGACAAAGGGATTGCTCCATCACTCAAAACCTGAACATCCAAACCCCAAGTCAGAGGTTATGAAGTTCTTGAAACCCACAATGAGCTATCAACAAAGTAACGAGCCTTCCCTCCTCAGTCGCTAAGTCGAGAGGTTATGAAACTTTGGAACCCTGCGACTTTAGTTAGATAAACTTGAAAATTAGTGACTTAACTTAGGCCGATGAAGGAGGAAAAAAAAATTGCTCCAGGAAGCAATCAAGCTAGTAAATTTGAGTCATAATTCTCAACATTCTCCCACTTGATGACGAACTTACTGGCTTCTTCCAATGCAAACACAAAATCTTAAACAATGCTTTCATGCTCCAACCAAGACACCTGCAACAACATCCAATATGTCCACCAACTCAGGCAATAGCTCCAACCATCTACCATAGAAAAAGGAATCAGCCAAGGCGTATATGCATCATTCTCAAGAACACAAGCATCAAACCCTATAGATGGAAAAGGCACCAACACAACTACCACTCCATTATGCTTATGAGCTAAACATAAGCAACCCAACATCAGCTTCAAAGCCCTCAACCCAAACACATACATGAAGCCATCCTCTAGAAAACAAGATAGAAGATCAACTAGAAAAAAAATCATCCTGACTACCACGTGACTAAAAAATAGCACCCACAACAAGTGTTAGAACATCCAATCATCCATACCTTAAAGGTATCAAACATTAGTAAACTTATGCCACCAACATAACCAACCCATGTACTCCAAAAGAAATCTTCATGTGCCAACTAGTCAAAGAAGACAAAACACATTTAGGAACTCCCATTGCATGGGTAATTCCAAATCTAAAAGATCAAACGAATAACAAATCTACCAATAGTATCACATAGAAATGTAACCATGTAGTACCAAGGAGCATCCACAATGATATGCACAACCTGCAAGAACAACTCTCACCACAAGTCTTCACAGCTCTCCCAAGTTCTCCACACCCAACAAAGGAAAAAGCTTAAGAACCTCCATGTCATCTCCCATGAATCATGAGTGAAAAGACATGACCATAAGCTAGTGATCACTATAGCTCCGACTAAACCTTAGACCAATGTAATGTGAAATCGAACATCAAGAAGACCACCAAGACCAAAGAGAGAAAACTTTGCATAACATATACCTATAGAACATCCTCCTACATACACTTCTAACAACAAGTTGTGTCAAGTATGATCTCCTTCCCATCCCAAAGAGATGCCATAAAACCATCCAACCATTCAATCACCAAGATCAAGCATAACAAATATAACATGTAAACAATCATGGATTTAAGCCTCTTAAAGAAGATCAATGTAACTCATTTACCATCTCAAGAGATCGGCCCATATAACTATCTCCTACCAGTTCTTATCAATAAATAATATAACACAAAATCTCAAGGAGATGTCCACCTTCCACTATGAATCCTCCATAACCATTTAACAATAATTCAAGGTCCATATCATGAAAGAAAGCATAAAACACACTTGAAAGATATAATGGGAAAATACCTCTCAGATAAACTACTGAGTAGACCAAGAGTGCAAAAGAGAATGCTCCTCCAAGATATACAAGCCACCATGACTCATCCAAGAGCAATCTCCTCATTGGTCTCTATTGAACTCATGTGTAATGAAGGTGTAGGCTACTTGGACTTTCAATTGTAGTCAGTACCTTTCTCATCTCAAAAGATTTATAGCCTCACCTTATTCTCCATGTATCCATGAGCACCAACAAACAATCATTCCATGTTGAACTCCAAACTGCATTACTGCACTTAACATGAAGTTCTCAAGCATATAGCCAATGTACTCAAAACATAGAGGAACTCTAGACCACTGTCAGAGATCCACACATCTGAAACTAGAACTTATCATGACACCATGATCTACACATCCCCCTTAGGAGATACCAGGCTCTAAGTGACCTCACCATGGTCTCAAGTGCCATGCACAATGTCAAAACTTGAGTCCATAAGTAAGAGTATACCATGACATAAAGCAAACTCAAAACCAACATCACTTGTCTAGCTCCACCAAAAACTTAGCCAAAGAATCTAGTCATCCTCTATGGTTCAAAGATGTTCCACATGTTCAAATATTGTCCATGAAAATGTGAAAGAACCCTTTTGTAGCAACAGGATAAAAGAGACCCTCCTGATAACACCTGCAACACTAAAGAAAAAACATTCACCACCAAGTGATGAATCCAAAGTCATTGCTAAAGCTCCCACTAAACTATGACAACTAAGCTTCTCAAGCATCTTGACCCAACTTTTGCTAATCTAAAAAATCCTTCAAGTCCACATAGTAACATGTCCATCAAGTTGCACCAAGATCTCCAAAACAAGTAGAGATTACCATCACTATCAAAAGCTTACACAAAGCAATGTATCCAAGCTATCCATGACATCTTGATACAACATACTATAGGTCCCTATAACCAACTATTCAGGTACTCAAAACCATCAATCTTCTCATCCAAAAGCAACCACACCAATGCACAAGTGACCACAGACAAGACCAACTAATAGATCTACACCAACATTGCATCAACCTTGTGGATATAGACAGTCCACATCTGATTTATCTCATTGCAGCCAATGGGTAGCTAAACTACCAACCACATAGATTGAAGATCAATTCCATCAAACATGCAAACCCATCATCACATTAGTAATCATAAATCAAGATATCAAAGAAGATAACCATGTAGGCACCAAGACTCCAACACCAGATCATGACCAAATCTAATTTTCCAAACATGTCCACAATGAGCACCATAGTCAAGGAATCCACAAGCAACACCACAAGAATGTTGAGTGACAAATCACATACCAAAACTCTCATACAGAGAAAGAATCTCACCTTCTCATACCATGCTGAAGCATGCATCTATAACTACAAACATCTCATCTAGCAATGCCCCTAAGAGCCAGGGTCTAGAAAATAGTTTAACAACAACTCCACATCATCAAAAAGTTTTTCTTGATGTGTAAAACCTACAAAACCACATAAAACATGCAAGTACAATACATCCTTAAAAAAAAAAATAGTAGTTCAAGAACTCCAGGCCCCCTTCAAGGAAATTCCAAAATCATCAATATGCACATGCATCCAAGGAAGAGATAGGCTATTCCAAAAGCTTTCAAACCATCTAATGATTAGCTCTATAGCCTTTAGTATTTGAGGTTAATAGAATACAATGCCTTCCAACACCAAGAAATACCACCCAGCATAAGCACTCTCTTCCATGATTGAGACACAACCCAAGCTTCTCCATATCACCATGGAGCCTCTCACATAGACACCCAATATGAAATCTTTGTTGAAACTCAACCAAGAAGCAAATAAATCCACCTCATACATTAAGGTTATACTCCTACCAAGATAACCAACTCCACCTTCACCATCCTTCAAACTACGTGTTGTCTTTGAATACTATAATACTTCCACTCACCAAAGGATCAATACATCAGCCAATTCCTCCAAATTTCCTTAAGCTTGATAGAATAAGAAATATTCACAGGAGAAATACCTAGAACTAGCAACCAAAATAAGGCTCTGGTTCCACTTGTTAGGAAAAAAATTGTCATCTCAGAGAAACCTCCAAGAAGAGTAGTTCCTTCGATAACTTTAATTTCAAATAGATTTCCTCAAAAAAACATACAACTATTTCACAAAGTGGAATCATACATAGTTCATTTCCCACATTAATCTTTCTGAGAGAAGTACATGTAAATTTAGTTTCAACAATTTGCATAAACAGATTCAACAAACAAAACATTTAAACATAAAAGATAGTACAAAAGATTAGAACACATAGATTTACGTGGGAAAAACCCTTTTGGGTAAAAAACCATAGACACTAGAAGATCCAAGCCATTGTATTATTCAACAACCAATAGAGTTACAATACAATCTCAGGCTCATAGCCTTTTTCACAGAGACTACTCCTTGTTTCATTTTGGAGACAAACTGGTAACAACTTTGTTCTATTTCCCTCTCTCTTTTTTACATTTCACTGATCAACCTCTCATTCCATACAACCTTTGCATTGTTACAATACTCACACAATATATAGTGCAAATTAACACTAGAGATAAACCAAGACACTTAATCTAGAGATATTTTGACAGTATAACCCTGCCTCAATCTTCCTCTCACACTTTGTATTGTAAAATGTACAATGTATATACATTCATCTTTAGTAGATAGGAAGTGATTCATCTTCTGTAGATCAGTTTGTATTCCAATAGTCAAACCAACTCTTAACCACTCTAACTTCTCCAACTCACCCATAATCCTCCAATGAACATCATACACATTAGCAATCAACCAAGTTAACATCCTTCCAACCACGGTTTGCCTTCAAGTCTATCAACATGATTTTTTCTATTGGCAAGAGTTCATAATGTGACATTGAACCCATAGGTCTCCCCAATGTCATTAAGCTCATACACCTTTTGAACCATCTTGTTGGCCAGACACAATCTATCGCTAAGAGTTCACACTGATATCCATCACATGCAGCTCTTTCAGTAACACCAGGGTCCATCTCCTCTCATCTCCCTACAAGCGATTATGGCTTCCCACGAGAGACACCCTAGCCAAATCCCCTTTAGGGTTTCACCTCGAGCAATATGAATTCTCCAATGTTGGCTGTTAGATAAGCAATCAAAAAAATCTCCATTGTCAGGCTTAGGGTTCTCCAAGAGTCACCAAGTCAACCATTGAGCACATGGGCCCACATGCCATCTATCCTCCACATCATCGCCACCTATCAGCCTTTGACATAATTCACCATCCTATCGGGTCCCACATCTGTTGGTAGTTGGAAACCAACCATCACTTTCCAACTATCAACACTCCATATTCCACTTGCCATGATGAGGGGTCCACCAAAACATGCGTCCACTGCTTGTGCAATTCTGAAGCATCAAAAGGGAATCTACAATATTCTCAAGAAGTCTCTTGAAAAAGACTTAAATATTAACTCCAAGTAGTCGCCACATCCATTGGAATCCAAGTTGCTATATCGCTAGAAGATTGAACTCTAGAACCTCATGTTGGAGGTTATGAAGTTCCCAAAACCCATGACTTGCCGACAAAGGGATCACTCTGTTGCTCAAAACCTAAAATTCCAAACCCCAAGTCAGAGGTTACAAAGTTCCTGAAACCCACGATGAGCCGAAAACAAAGGAAGGAGCCTTCCCTCCTTAGTCACTAATTTGGGAGGTTATGAAACTTTGGAACCCTATGAATTTAGTTAGATAAACATGAAAACCAGTGACTTAACTTAGGGTGATGAAGGAGGAAAATAGAACTGCTCTAGGAAGCAATCAAGCCAGTAAATTTGAGTCATAATTCTCAACAGTTTCGAGAAGATAGAATGGTGTGTACCTTGTTGAAAACTAGCTATTTTTAGGTCATAGAGGACTCATTTTCCTTTAGTGGTGAATGGGTCCCTGTTAGGGTTCTAGAAACCAATTTCTAGGTTTTATTCCTCTTAGTCTGCATTCCCAGATCCTAAGTTTTCACTGCTTTAGGTCTCACTAAGGACTCATTCACCTTTAGTGCTGAAAGGGTCCTTTCAAGGTTTCAAGAAATTAACTTTTGGGTTCTGTACTTCAGTTTTTGCAATCTCAGTTCCTAGGTTTTTAGCTCCCGAAAGTATAAAACAAATTCTATAAGGGTCTTTTTGTGATCTTGCAATGTAGATAAAAACTTTACAACTTGACAACTTTGACAAGTTTTCTTCCAATTTATTCTCCACTTGATTTAAACATGTAAATATACAAACATGTATTCAAGAGAAGAAAAACTTGTTGATTATTAGTGAATACAAGTTTGCCTCGATCAAACTCCTTTTAGGTAATTAAATCAAATGATGAAATAATGAAATTGAAGCATGAAACATGAAATAATGGAATGTTGATACCTTGGAAGTTGTCTTGGAATATAAATCTATAAAATAACATGTAGTGGACATGAAGAATGTAGATCTTAATCTAAAATAAGATATGAAACAATGATTGCAAGTAGATCTTCAATGCTACATCCATAATATTAGCTCAACAACATGCATGAATGCACTATGCCTTTGACATGATGAAATCACTGCAATAAGACTTCACTAATCCACCCTTGAATTCCATTTAAATTCTCTTGTAATGCTCTTGTGAACTCGAACTTGCTATAATGCATGAATACTCAAAGTTTCTAGGAGAAACTATGTGAATTAACCCCATATTTATACTAAATATAAATATTGAGCTCAAAATTCAAATAATTCAAGAGGACACCAAATCTGGAATTGAATTTCATTATGATCTTACCAAAATTAAATTTAAAAATGGGGGTCTTATGTGAGGAGGATCCATTCACCACTAAAGGAGAATGGGTCCTATCACAAGTTTTGGGACTTTGCTTCAAGGGTTTAAAGAACATAAAACCCACCTCAAAATTACATAGAAAGGGGTGTCCTATGTGGAGAGGACCCATTCGCCACTAAAGGTGAATAGGTCATAGCACCATTTTTTTGACCTTGATTTTTCAAAATTAAATTTTATGCAATTTGATTATTGGGTGTCGGGATAGATCCTTCAGAAGGTGTCAATAATAAGGCTTACATTTGAATTAAAGGGGGTAATTAAGCTCAATTAACCATAATTGATTAATTAAACCCAAGATAAGTGTGAAAGTGTAATGCAAAACTTTATAACACCATAAATAAGGTACAATTTAAGTATATTTTGTTAAAAATAGGCCCTAGATTAATGTGAATGTGTACAACACACTACAACACTAAACCAAGGCATTATTAGGTTAATTATATATCAATTATTCCTAAGTATGAAAAAGGGTTTCTTTTCTTGACACTACATTTTATCCCCACTTTAGTGAAACTTTTCCCCCATGATAAGTTCACACTAAAGTAGACATTCAAGACACTTAAGTATGAAGTTGTGTCACCAAAAAGTGTATACCTTGCTTGGTTTTGGAATAATTAATGATAAATTGGACTTAATTTCGCCTTGGTCTAGTGTTGTGAGGTGTTTTACACATCCACATTAGGTATTGGGCCCTAGCAAAATGAATAAAATACATGTCTTGTAAAGGTGTTGTAAAGTGTTGCAAATCACTTTGACACTTTTCTAGACTTTTATTAAGCATTTAAATCTAATGGTCCTTTCCGCCCCCCACTTTTGAATTAAATATTATTTTAATTCAAAAGTTAGCTTTTCCCTCTTCTTCTATAATTAAATAATTATTTTAAATTATCTAATTATTCATTACCCTTTTCTTTTATAATTAAATAAATATTATTTATTTAATTATTTATCCTTTTATTTCCCCAATTAAGTAATTATTTTTTATTTCTCCTCTCCATTAAATAATTATTTTAATTATTTAATTTTTAGCATCACACCTTCCCTATAATTAAATAATTATTTTTAATTATTTTGCTATGTGTAGGATCATGATGGGCCAAAAAGTGGCAATTTGATGGGTATGTATCGCATAAATTTTTTTACCCAAAATTTGATGAAACTAAAAGGGTTTTTAAAGGAGATTCTCATATTTAAACTAATATAAATTATTCTTTACTTTCAATTTAATAAGTAATTATTATTCATTTCTATTCAAATTACAAACCAAAGTCCTGATTGATAGACTAATTAAAAAACATTTATAGCTTTCAAATGGTATCACATTTTTTGAATCCAAAACATGCATCATATCTATTCTTTGCAAACTATAGGATTAAAAAGAAAATAAATTTCATGAAGTTTTGACTATTAAGGTGGTTAGACATAATGAAGTTTTTATATTTTTAAAAGTTATAATAAAAAATTCATAATTAATTATTTACTTAGAAAAAAAAATACAAAAATATGCATCACATTAGGACATGAGTCCTCTACTTATATCTAAAATATTATAAAAAAATATTATCATTTTATTGTGGTTAAGGTGGTCAGACAAACACCTACTTCTTATTTTTTCCTTGAAATTTAAGTACTACTGCATTGAAATTTCAAATTTTCACCAAATAGATTTATTGTTTTAAAAAAAACCAAGTAGTTTAGAAACTAAATTCAATTTTCTAAAAATTCTATTATTCCATATTTTTGAAATAATATAGATAACTTATTCAAAATTTTACGTCAAGTTGCCTAACTCTGATTTTTCTAATTTTTTTGTTACTTAAGGGCCTATTTTTTCCATGATGATCCTGCACATACCCATATTTGTCCCAACCTTTCTTTTTAAATAAATAGAATTAATATTTTATTTATTTCTTCTATGTTGGCCACCTAAATTAAAATAATTTTTATTAAACAATTTTCTCCAACAACCTCATTTTTTGTGCTAATCTTATCTTCCATCTCAAGTTATTCTTATCTATCGATGTCTTTCTTCTGTCAATTAACCTCCACCCTTGATTAAGTTATTCTCTAATTTAATCCTTTACTTTTATCATAATCCTTATTCTCAACTCTCCTCTATAAAAGGAGACCTTTCATCCATCCATTATACAAGCAATCCAAGTAATTCATTCATAATTCATCCATATCATCAAGTCAAGCAAGCAAGAGTCAAGCATTCAAGATAACATTCTAGAGCAAGAATTTCCATCCATTGTTGTAGCAATTCAAGATCCATCATCATTGCAAGGTACTAATTCCACTATTTCATGTTCATGCTTCATCTTATTTCTTCATTTGGTTGAATTACCTAAAAGAGGTTTGACCAAGGCAAACCCCTATCCTATAACATTCAACATTTCTCTTTCTTTCTTTGTTTTTTTGTCGATTTAGATACTTTGAAGGCTTGGAAATCATTGAAGAATAGGTTGAAAAATTGTTGAATACAACCTCTTTCAGGTGCATAGTTCCTATTTTACATTTATTACATTTATTTCATCTTTTTGCATATCACAATGTGTTTTCAAAAACCATGTGTTTCATTAGTTTTGTATTCATAACCAGTCATTAAAGATCATCTAATTGCACTTAGTTCATCTCATTTAGCTTAGATAACATCATACATAACTTAATTTGAATGAACCCTTGGCATTTTTGGGACCTATCTCTCTCCTTTTAGGTGAAAAACCCTAGAAGAGCTAGAGAAGTCTATATGAAACCCAAAAATCTATGGTTCAGTAGTAATAGCAAAGGTACATAGTCATACCCTAACAAAGGCTAAGAAAAACAAAGAAAAAAGAGGATCAAGTACAAAAATTACAAGAGAAAGTGGAAAGGGGTTATTTGTTTTTAACATACGCTACTCACTCTGGGGTAGTGGAACCTTAGCGTGTCTACTAGGTGAGTTATCCTAATAAGCTCACAATGGGGTAGTGGAACCTTAGTCTATCCACTAGGTGAGTTATCCCAATGAAGTGTCAAATGAGAGAATCATATTATCCTCCCATACCATACTAAAGTCATCCTCCTGACAACTTCGATAAGGAATCACAATGTAATGCTTTGTATGCTTTTGAATGTCATGTCTGTATTTTTTTGTTAAAGGGGATTTTGTTTTGTTCATGTAAGGTCTTCTTCTTAGGGAACATTGTGCCTACTATCTCCAAGAGAGGACAATTCAAAGAGTATCAGATTGCCACTTATGGGATGCATCTCACTTCGCATCATGCCACAAAGGGAGATTGTATGCTTAGAAATATCACACTCTTGGAGGACATCAAAGCTAATAATACCACCAATAAAAGGAAAAATCACAAAAAATAATAATATCACACCATGAAATATGAAAAAATATGTCATCGATGTATTCCCCCAATTTAAAGTGGTTGCTAACACCATTACTATGAGAAATTGCTTTAAAGTAGCCAATGTTTTCTCCTAAGAAATGAGACCTTTCCTAAAAACCCCTATTCCAAGTCATATGTTTCTGAAATTAAGCTACACCATGAAATAGTAAGGAAAAGTTTCCCCTAAATATACAATGCTAAACCTAGAAAGAAAAGTATGTCACATGCAAGCTGAATTTCGTCCACATCCAAAGCTTTCTCTTATATATACATGGAAGGTGGTCAACTAGCCACAATAGACAACTACAAGTGACATAGGAGGAAAAAGAAACCTAACCCCTTTCCTCCACTGAGTGCGGGACAAGAGTGAGTCAAGGATGGATGATGGTAATCTGTCACTCATTGTGATAAGGAAATGATTTACAATGAATGTAAAAAATGCAATAGTGAGTATCTTATGATCCTACAACTATTACATGGTAAGGAGCAACAACTATTATTATTGATTATGATGAGTATAAAAAATATCAATTGTATGCATATCTAATGAAATATTTCCACATGTCGTATCTATTCGTTCAGGATGCACCAAAGTTAAACTTGTCTTGGAAGAATATTTTGTAGGAGTGTTGATAATAAGTGAAGGCATTTTTGATGCTTTTATCTCTATCAAAGGAAAATAACCAAGACCGGGAGTTGTTTCTTGCATGTTAGGCTCTATAGGGACATAAATAGCTTGTTATCTAGCACCAAATCCTTTTACACTATAACCAATTTTTCTCATAAGTTCATAATGTCTTCCATGAAGATTTTTCATTTTGTTAGGATTTGGTGGTTGTTCATAATTAACTTTGTCAAAATTTGTTGTGTAACTGGCTTGATTTTCTAAATTGGTTGAGGTGGATGCTTTCAAATTTTGTGTTGATATTACTGCTTTTTCTTTTCCCTTTCTAGACTATTTTTTGATGACCTTGTATTCACCCATGAATGTTGGTATGAAATCAAAGGAACCCTAATTATCTTCCAATAGCTTAGTGATTTCATCAATTTTCTTCTTGTGTTCTTCCTTTCTAACTTCATTTTTTGTAGCTAATTCCAAATTTCATCTTTCTCTCTTGGTAATCAAGCAACTTTTAGGTTCAGGATCAACTTTTAGCATGTAAATCTTGTTGTTATAGACATACTTCATTACATGATGCAAGGTAGAAGGAACTCCATTCATTTCATGAATCCAATGTCTACCTAAGACGATATTGTAAGAAAGATCATTAGGCATAATGTGGACCAGAGTTTGTAATGGTACTTTTCTAACTTTAATAGGTAATGTGATCACTTCAAACAGTTGTTTTCCTATATTATCAAATCCATAGATAGAAAAAGAATTAGTTTTAATATTGCTCCTACTCATTTTGATATTTTCCAAAAGGCTCACACTCCACATGTTCAAGGCTAAACCATTGTCAGTTCAAGGGTTCATTTTATTGTGATTTGATTAACCTAGAATATTATATTGAAGGATTCATTTTTTTTTTGAATTTCTAAGGGAGGCAACTTACTATGGTGAAAGAAAATGTCTAATTTCATCTCATTCATTCCTTGGACTAGCACTGCCACATTGTTTGAATTAGTGTTAGGAGGAATCATAACTTGTTGCAAGGACATTTGAACCATGCTATGATAACTAGGTGATGTTTGAAGAAAGAAGTTCCCATAGGGATATCTTAGAGAGAGTGTTCTTATGTTGTTCGACAAGATCGTATTCATTTTCATTTTCATGGGTAAGCAAAGAGAACTAAGCAAGATAGGGTTAGACAAGGGTAATGATACATGAGTTGTTTGTTGTTACATATTCTTCCTTGGATTGTAGGTATGTGCAACAATATTATAACATGTTAGTTGTGAAGTAATACCTTCATCAGATGAAGACTTGTTTTTTAGTGGTTCAAGGATAAGAATAGGTTTGTTTTGAACTTGTGGCCATTGTGAGGGTGGGTAAATAATTAAAGAATTCTTATGATGTTGTAGAAGGTATGTAGGAGGTCCAATAATCAATGGAAATTTAATAGACAATTGTGCATTCATAACTTCAACGGTTTCAGTTTGAAGTCTTTTAATAAAGGGGAATCAAGTGTCATCCTTTCACCATCACCCAAGGAAACCATATCACTATTGTTAATATTGTCACTTTATTGCACCACGATATCCTCCCTAGGAGGAGAGTTTTTAGGAGAACTAAAAATTATATGTTCATTAAATTCAAAGGTTGCTTCTTTTGAAATGACTTCATCACAAGGGAGTTATCAATGCTTGGATTGTCTTGCTTATCAATGATGAAATTCTCTTGTTCAATAATGTTTTTTTCCTAGGGGAAGAGAGGCAATGGGAATCGTGTAGCTCTCATCAACCAAAAATATTTTCTTTAACAATAGTAGAGATATTAAGAGAAGGCCCAACTTGATTCTTATGATTGTCTATAATTTCATCCTTTTTCTCTAAGGTCTCATTCTCTTGTGCCATAATATCAAGATGTTCATCACATGACATGGTTATATTTTGTAAAGTAATTTCATCAAAAATAGGTGAGGGATAAAAATAAGGACAACTATCATTTTCATGCTTACAAATGATTAATATTTTTGTTTGAATAGGTCTCTCCAAATGGTAGGAGCATTAGGAAAGGGAGAAATGAGATTTTCATGACTTTCAAGTGTAACTTCTAACACTAAACTATCTTCTTCATAACTAGGAAGGATATTAGGAGAAGAACCAATGTGATTATCATGATTATCTACAATTACATTCCTATTTCCTATAATTTCTTCCAAAATTATATAGGATAGGTAGGGGAAGAAACATAAAGGGGGTTGTCATAGATCTTAAAGATTTTATTATCTAACACCAACATATCCTCATCACAAGAGGGGAAAATGTTAGGAGATGAATGTAGACTAATTTAAGTATTATGTAGGTAGGTTTCAATGGTCTCTTCATGTTGTGTTATGTGATCATCATGATTACCTATGGTTGTGTTCTCTTGTTTATCAATGTATTGCTTAATAAGAGAGGTAAGAGGAGGGAAAATATAGGGTTCTCAAAAATATCATTGATTGATTCTTCTAACACCAAAATATCTTCATAACTAGGAGAGATATTAGGGGAAGAATGAATATCATTGTTATGATTACCCAAGGTTGTATTCTTTTTCATTAGACTAATCTCACTCATAGGAGGGATACTAGGAGAGGAATCAATGTCAAACAAAAAGAGAGGGGAGAGGACTTCATATTCATATGTACATAACAAAAAATTCTTACAGTACTCAACAATATCTAAAAATAGAACATGAAGTATGGTAACCATATATTTTTGTAGTGAAAATGTGATGCAATGATTTTCTTACAAATTTGAAATGCAACACTGATGGGTCAAAATGCAAAAGGATAATGTAATTTTTAAATGATAATTGATTGATTATGCTATGTAACAATATGAAAATGAAATGTTGTAAATGCCATTCTAAATTTTTATAATGCACTTAATGAAGCAACTTAAGCTAGATTTGATGAATTTAATGAAACAAAAAATCAAAAAACTGAAACATGAAAGTAACATCAGCAAACAAAAGCCTAAAACTGAGATTTCAATTTCTAGAAAATGCAGATCAGGATCTATCAGGGACTTATTCGCTAGTAAGTGTGAATGGGTTCTGGATAAGGATTTTTGAAATGTTTTGATTAATTCCTAAGTGTTTTTTGATTCTTTTCAAATGCCAAAAATTTCAGGCCCATCCTAATTAGGGACTCATTTACTATTAAAGGAAAATGGGTCCTTGATTAGGGTTTTGTAACTATTTTTGAATGATTTTCAAGCTTTCAACAATTTCTTTCAATTTCTAGGTCTATGACAGTAACTTTCAATTTCAATTTTTCTAGAAATGCAATGTGAAAATGCAATAAAGTGATGAATGCAAAGAACTAATTTGAAATGTAATGTTGTTTTCATTTTGAAATACAATTATATGAGATATAAATAATATACAATATGACTGATTTATTTTTGTATTTTCTATATTTAGATAATGCAAAACAATGCAATTCTTAACCCTAAATGAGATATAATTGAATATAAATTAGATGCAAATGAATGCAAGATCTAACCTAGGATGCAATGAAAGACTTCCAAATGAT
The DNA here is from genome assembly GCA_007258455.2 of Sequoia sempervirens. NCBI lineage: Eukaryota > Viridiplantae > Streptophyta > Pinopsida > Cupressales > Cupressaceae > Sequoia > Sequoia sempervirens. Next base: position 34,997 of record VDFB02156986.1, read on the forward strand.
ATTATTGTAATGTTCAATGAGTTAGGTTAACCAAAATGAAACATAGAAAAAGAGGTTCACCATCAATAGGGTATCAATGGTGAACCTAATTTTCATTAGCTGTGTGTTTGATTCAATTATGAGGGCCAAAATGTCAAAATAAAAATTAGAAAATAATCCTAATTGTTATAGAAACAAAAAGGAGATTTTTGAGAGGCTAGAATGGTGTGTACCTTATAGAAAATTTGTTGTTTTTCGGCCACAAAGGACTCATTTGCCTTTAGTGGTGAATGTGTCCCTCTTTGGGTTCCAAAAACTGATTTCTAGGTTGTATTCCTCTTAGTATACACTCATAGATCCCTTGTTTTCACTAATTTAGGCCTCATTGAGGACTCATTCATCTTTAGCAGAAAATGGGTCCTTTTAAGGTTTTGGGAAAATGACTTTTGGGTTTTATACTTCAATTTTTGCACTATCAGTTCCCAAGTTTTTTGTAGGGCTCTTTGGTGATCTTTAGTATAGATGTGCTGACAGACACTGCTAATTTTTTTAGCAGTCTTCAACATATATATCTAAGAAAGCATTCAGGAAGTTTTTATTATTAGTTAATGGGGTTTGTGTGGTCAAACTCCTTTTTAGTTAGTCATAAACAAATGTTGAAATGGTAAGTGAAGCATGAAACTGTGAAACTAATGGAATCTTGTTGATACAGAGGCTGTCTTGGAATGTAAATATTCAAACTATCATGTGGTGGCCATGAATAATGTAGATCTTGATCTAAAATAAGATATGAAACAATGCTTGCAAGTAGATCTTTAATGCTACATCCACAATCTTAGCTCAACAACACATGCATGAATGCACTATACCTTTGACATGATGAAATTACTTTGAATTGATACAATAAGACATCACTAATCTTCCCTTGAATTCCTTTGAAATTATCTTCCCAGCCTCTTGTATTCAAGTTCCTCATGGAGCCTAGAAGTTCCTGGAGAGCTGTCCTTGAATTAACTTATATTTTGTACTGAAATCTAGAGATTAATACAAATTTAAATAATTCAAAGCCCAACATGAATCTGGGAACAGAAATCATTATGATCATCAAAATTAAATTCAAAAAGGGGGGTACTATGTGAGGAGGACCCATTCACTACTAAAGGTGAATGGGTCCTAACACAAGTTTCTAGGACCTTGCTTTGGGGGGTTGAAAGAGCATCAAAAACCCACCTCAAAAATGGATAGAAAGGGTTGTCCTATGTGGAGAGGACCCATTCGCAGTAAAGGTGAATGGGTCCTAGCACCATTTTCTGGAACCTTGATTTTTCCAAATTAAATGTTAATGCAATTTGATTATTGGGTGTCGAGATAGATCCTTTGGAAGGTGTCATTAATGAAATCCTTAAATTTGAATTAAAAGGGATAATTAAGCTCAATTAACCATAATTAATTAATGAAACCCTATATAAGTGTGAAATTGTAATACAACACTTTGCAACACCATGAATAAGGTACACTTTAAGTATATTTTATTAAAAATGGGCCCTAGATTAATTTGAATGTGTACACCACAATACAACACTAAACCAAGGAATTATTAGGTTAATTATATATCAATTATTCCCAAGTTAGGTGTGAAAAGGGTTACTTTTTTTGACACTACAAAAAGGTTTGCATTACTTACATGTCTCCTTTGACATCATTCAACCTTCTCACAATTTCTCTACAATTGTATTTCCTTCACTACTCAGTATACTCTACCTTAGGAGCACACACCATGTACAGTATTAATCAACAACCACTACATGATGAAGACACTCACTCTTTCTAACTACAATAAGCAATAATGCCACTACCTACTCCCTCTGCCAACATTAGTCTAGACCAAAGAATGAATCTTGAAATTCACTGGAATGA
>VDFB02156988.1:0-14012 GCA_007258455.2 Sequoia sempervirens
GATCCCATTTTCAAAAGTTTCTATTTGTGGAAATTGTCCATTTGTTAAAAAAAATTCAAATTCAAAATGGGATCTCATTTTGTAAAAGCATAAAAAAAATATATTTTTGATGAAACGGGATCTCGTTTTAGAATGGGATCCAGTTTTTTAAAATATGAATTTTTGGTCAGGTTTGTGCTTTTTTTTTTGGTTCGGGAAAAGCTTTGGGGATCCGAACCTAGGCCTTGGACCTGGTTTGACCTACAAGTTGAAGGTCCTAGCAATGTCACAAGAAAATAGTGACTTTGGGCATATGTCTGAAGATATTTTTTGCAAAAAAATTTGACGAAATTAAAAACCATTATAGATGAGACAGTGTAGATTCTAAATATGTATTTTTTTTTACAATTGGATTATTTTTTCTATTTTTTAATTAATTTATGATGAAATAGGTCCACAAACTTGAATTATCAGGGTTTTTAGTATTTTAATAACTTTTTATTAACAAAATTTCTTGAAAAACAAATTGTATGAAAGCATACTTTAGAAAATTACTTCTAATTTAAAAAAAATCAAAAAGTGCTAAGCTTTGGTCATCTTATGCATGGCGTACATGATGATTTTTCAAAACACCAAATCGGCAATAAAAATTAACAAAAATATGGAAAGCATGCTTGATTGAGTTACCAATGTTTTTCTAAAGGATTTAGAAAAATATGATTGGCTAGGTCAAAGTTGTACATGCCATGCATTATGGTAAAAAAAAAATGACTTTTTAAATAGTGTTTTTAGAAATTCCTATTGAAAATCAATTTGTATCATCTAGGTATTGAAATAAAGTACATATTTGGAAACTGAACTATGAGGTACATTTTATGATTAGTGGCTTTTTCCAAGATTCCATCTCTAAGTGCTTCAAATTTTAAGGTCAAATGTGTCAAATTTTGAAAATCAGGGAAAACACTTCCACTAAATGGCCAAAAAGTGGACTCAACTTCTTGCCAACACCCTAGCACAAGTTTCGTAAGGAGGTGTGAGTTCTCCTTGGTGGCCAAAGGAGGAGGTATTCACATACACTGGTGGAGGGAAAAATAAATAAATTAGAGGAAATATAGTTAATATAGTTACTATTTTTTTCCTTCAAAATTATCTACCTACAACTATTGCTACTATCATTTTCCTTCAAAATTGTCTACCTACAACTGTTGTGAAGAATGTCATATGTTTGTAAAAAATAAAAATGCTTGATATTAATTTTGTTTTCCCTGTTATGCTTATTTTGTATATGCAATAAACTTTCAACCTTGAATTATGGCTTTTGTATAGGTACATGCCACTACACCTCTTGTGCATTTGTACAGTCATATGACACACCTCTATGTAACTTGACAACCTCCTTAATAAATGCACACATCTACCTCTATAAATTGCACCTTAATATTTACAATTGAAAGTTGAATTTAGCAATAAATTTTTTCTTTTGTTAGGTATGTGCCAACCACCCAAGTGTTCCCCTATATGTTATCTTTTGCTCCTTTTCAAAAATAGTTTCTCCCTTATATGTAGAGATGTGCTTGTACAAAGGCTTATCTTTCTCAAATAAATTTACCTTCTTTAAGAGGCACATACCTATAAAGAGGCACAATCTTTATGGTTATTCTATATGTAAAAGTTATTTGTTTTTAGAATTGTGTGTTTGGTAAAAATAATATATCATTGTTTCCTATTGTAACTAATAAAGATGTGAAATTATTACAGATCATTCATTTGGATGTGTTTGGACCATTGGAATTTGACTCTTTTAAAAATTCTTGATACTATGTTACATTTCTTGATGATGTCTCAACATATTGTTGGATTTATTTATGCATGCAAAATCCAATATTTTCACTAAGTTTAAGGAACTTAAAGTATTAGTTGAGAAAAAAATAGATTATATGATAAGGGTGTTGAAATTTGATAATGGTGGTGAATATTGTTCTAGGTAATTTGATAGTTTTTATAAGCATGTGGGTATTGTTCTGAAGAAAACCAATCCTTCTAATCCCCAACAAAATAGGGTAGAAGAAAGAATGAATTTATCCTTGATGGAAAGAGCTAAGAGTATGTTGATTGGTGCTAAGCTAGATCAATGCTTTTGGGAAAAGGTTGTAAGTACTAATTTTTATTTGATTAATAATCTTCCTGTTCAACACTTGTTGATAAAGCTCCTTATGAAGTGTGGATAGATAGAAATCCTTGTGTTTCACATTTAAGAGTATTTGGTGTTGAGGCTTATGTTATTCTGCCTCAAGAAAAGTGATCTAAACTAGATCAAAAATCTCATAAATACATATTTAGAGGTTATGGTGAGAATGTAAAATTTTATAAACTTTGGAACCCTCTAACCCAAAAAATTATTTATTCTAAAAGTGATTTTTAGGGAGTTTAGATCTTATTCAAGTGAAGAACATCCAAAGGATAAAGAAAAGACTTAAACAATGCACTTCAATTCAAAAATAGAAAAGAAGGAAGATGTACATGTGGAATAATAATTAGATGGATTAGAGAAAATAGACGAAGAGGGTTTAGAGAGGTTATATGATATGAAAGATGGGCATGCAAAAGAAAATGCAAACCCCATTACTCCCACCTTGAGAAGGTCCACAAGCTAATGGAATCTAATTGACAGGTATAGCCCACCATATTTTTGTTGTGTATTTTCTTTGTTAAGTGCTTCGGCTTGATGAACACTGATGCATTTCTAAAGAAATGGAGGCGGGGAATGCCTCAGTGCCAGTATCCTCTTGAGTACGTTTGAATGTGGAACAAGGTAGCCAAGAGAACTCAACCTTCTACTCTTCAAGTGTTGCTAAACCTAGGTGGGTGTACCTCTCTAAATGAAGCAGATTTTATGTACTTGTGATTATCTTTCATTCAATGATTTGTCCACAATGGCAGATGGAAGTGAACAAATGAAATTAAACTTGATAGGAATAGCAATCTTTTGATCTAAATCTAAAATGCTTAATTAACAGATATAAAGAAGTTGAATGAATCCAAATGACAAAATGTAGAGACTAGTGCCTTATTGGGTATGCGGAGTCAAATGAAATCAACATGAGCAACACTCTCTGGATAAAACTCAAATTATCTGGCATATATTTTTTTATATAAACATGTGATACTGTAACTACTAAGCTCTACTTTAATAGTCCAGATGAAACTCTCACGATTCATTATCAACTAAAGGATTTAATCTTTACTTGAAAGAGCCAATTGATTAATCACACAAATACAACAAATGTGCATTGATAAATAAGCATAAACTTGTTATGTCAGTTTTAAACAACGAGAAAGCATCAATCTTGCAGAACAACTTATTTTTCATTGAATTCAAATGATAATTGACATGAGAAATGCGGCAACATCAATTGACTTTTCATAAATACCTCCATTTTGAAAACATGCACCATAGTCTCTGATATGATAAATCTATTGTATTGTATCCATCTAATTTTCCTACTGTATATCGAATAACTAATAGCTGATGATCATTTTACAATTACAAAATGCCTATTTATACACCAACATCAAGAAAATAAATCATATTGAAATTCCATGTCGGCCCTCCACAGAATTCTGGCTCTAATCAAGTCGACCTGCAACAGTTTTCAAACATATACATGTCAGCCACAGTAATTGAATTTCTGTTATTCATCAGTGAAATAGTCGGTGAACATGGCCATAGCTATGTTGAAGGAAATTCGTATTAATCCCTCTGCTTGAGTGTGTTACTTGCTTTCGTAGAGTGACTTGTCGTCCGAATTGCTAGATATCCACATGGTCGCTTTATGTTTCTCGAGGCCTTTACCTTTCCGCGTGTTGCTGTGACTTATATGATATCGGGGAGGCGTCTCTGAGAATATATTATGTTTCAGAAAGCCCTTGAGCTCACCACGGTCGCCAAAGACATCTACAGAATTCGAAGAAGCCGTGAATTATCTTGTGTCTTATGAAAGCTTTGAATACCTTTATTTCGCTGGGAACCAAAAGACATTCTTATGCCAATGCAATCTACATCTCGGTGTGAAAACAAATCAGCAAGACTGGACGAGATCACCAAGACGTTACATAAATGCCCATTAGTCATACTGAGATGCATATCCGTATGTTGTCAGTTGGTAAGACAATCCAAACTCACCAAGACCACATGCTGAAAGCCTTAACTCTTACCAAAATGCACATCCTTCCGCCACCGGTCGGTGAGACAATGTGAAGTCGCTATGACTTGCTCCGAAGAAGAAATCTCTCATCGACGAGCCTCTTGTGTAATATCGGCGATACCGAAGGTCACTCGCTAAGACGTTAGCCCGAAGAAAATATTTTGTTGATACACATATGCACCCACCACTGGTCAGCAAGACTAGGTGTTTTCCAAGACACTTCGCCGAGGAAAACTCTCACCGATGCATCTCCATACATGTCGGTCGGTGAGACAAAATGTAATCGAAAAGACCTCACTCTGAAGGTATAACTTATGCCGATAGGAACCTTTTCTATCACCGAAACAATGTGAATGTCCCACCGAAAGCCACCAGTAGATGAAATCCAATTGCCACGACATCATATTCATCTTGTGGAGTAGAGCAACCTGACCATTGCTCCCGGAAAAAATGGATTGGGGAGAACGACCATCTCATCTTAGATATATATACCCATACCATTAAAATATTGATTGTTGAGACAATGAAAAAGTCATGCCGATAAACCTGATGGAAACTATGGGACCATATGGAAAATATGGATGAAAAATGCACAGTGGGACCAATGTATGGAAAATTATGGAGTGAAATCAACATGTAAATCATCAGTTTTTCACGGTTCCAACTATAACCTATATCTTATAGGGGGTCTCTCTCTTTAAAGGATAGTTAGTCTTGGATGCAGGTAATGCAAGAGGATATGATGGCTTTAGATAGTTGTGATACTTGGGATCTTGTTAGTTTTCCCAAAGGAAGAAATCCCATTGGTTGCAAGTGGGTATATTATCAAAATAAATTTCATTAAAATGATCATTTAGAGTGGTACAAGGCCAAAATAGTGGCCAAGGCCTACTCCTAGAGAGAGGGATTTGATTTTAGTGAAATTTTCTCTCATGTTGCTAAGTTAGCTTCTATTAGATTCTTATTATCTATTTTTGTTTCTTATGATTTTGAGATTGAGAAAATATATGTTAAAATAGTATTCTTGCATGGGGATCTTGAGGAGGAGATTTATATGAAACAATATGATGGTTTTATTGTGAAAGGAAAAGAACATTTGGTTTGCAGGTTAAAATGGTCATTATATGGTCTAAAATAGTCACCGAAAATGTGGTACCAAAATTTTGATGCCTTTACATTAAATTTATTTTTTTAATAGAAAGGAGGATCATCGTGTTTATATTAAGATTATTGATTATCAGATACTAATTATTGTCCTATGTGTTGATGGGATGTTATTTATTGATAACAAAAAGGTGACAATTAGGGAGCTCAAGACTCATCTTTCTAGCACATTTGATATGAAACACTTGGGGTCTTCTAAATATATTCTTTGGATGGAGATAAATAGGGATCAAGTGCACAAAAATATTTGGTTAAGTTAGAGTAAGTATTTTGATGCCATTTTACAAAGATTTAATATGCAAGACTATAAGCTAGTGAATATTCCATTTACAATTGGTACTAAGCTTCTAGTTTAGACATGTGTCCTAAATATTGTGATTAATTTAAAGATATGTCAAGGGTTCTATTTCAAGGCTTGTCTATAATATCTTATTTTAAGTTTATTCAATGAAAATCTATCAGGCCAAACTAGTAATGAATATATTCTAGAAAAACATATCAATTTCATTTAGTGTAAAGGTGTCAATGTCATACCTTTTATTTTATACTTCAAGAATATAAACTATTCACACCAACACATCAACACTCTTTCAAAAGAGAAAATTTTGATTGATTCCTTCAAAAATGACAATCCATCTAAAATTTACTGCCAAGTTTTCTTTAATATTTTGAAGAGAAAGTTTCATTAAGATCAAATTCTAAGATTGTTAAAAAAATTATTATAATTTTTGTAATAATTTCCCTCTTAAAATTTCACTATTGATTAGAAAAATAATCAATTTTATTTTTAAGGGATCATACTTACATTAAGTAACATATCATTATGTTTTGAAATATAAAGCAGCAAAACAAGGGTGCTGACCCATAAGAACAAGGCACCAAAGGCCATCCAACGAAAGCACACTAACAACACAATGACAGCAGAGAGAAAGCCATCACTCACAACACATCATCAAAAACAAAAAGTAACAGAATACATAAGATGAAAAGGTTCAACATGCAAGCATGAAACCAGCCAAATAAGTCCAAGGACCACCAGGGGCCCATCAAATTTAGCAGAAAAAATGCACAACAAGCCATAAAATAAACAAGAACAAACAGGCCTAGTGGCCTAATTTTTATCCTTCCTGCCAGACAAATTATGTAAGGCAGTCGCCCAATCCGCCACGAGGAACTCGAGCAACTCCTTGAAATTAGCATCAAGCTCAGTATCTTTCATAGACTTGTCCTTCTGAAGCAAACATAGACTGGTAGCCGACCTATGCATGACCCTCAGGGAAAATTGGGTCACCTCCTGGACCTTCTTTTCCAGCCTCTCCAATCTCCCCTTCAGCAAGCTAACCTATTCCCAAGCCAGGTCTTTCTCCTTGTGATCATCCTTCAAGGGAGCTTTTCCTTTAACAACATCAGAGGACTGGGGGGTAATTTCCAACACATTGTCGCTGGAAGGGCCCTTCTTTAAACTTTCTGACACATGGGACTCATTGTTCACCGACACCGACCAACCTTCTCCTCCCGCCACCATTTCCTCGTGGCTTTCATCGTCTCTCTCGAGATCCTTGTTCAAATCAGAGGCTTCCTTAAGGCTTCCAATCTTATCCTGCTTACAAACCAGTCTATGAGAACGCTGGGGGGTGTTAGTTTCCTCAGTGATCTCAATATCAGAGTCAATTTGATGGCAGACTTTAGGTTTTTTAGAGCCTTTCACCTTAGGGCGCGGGGTAGGGGAAAGCCTCTTTCTTTCCCTACCCATATCCTTCGGGCCCATACCAGGGGAAGTGCCATGGGGATGGACTTTCAAGGCAGGATTCTTGAGGCATTTTTTCTTGCTTGGGCCCAGCGTGTCCAAAATACTAGCAGAGGGGGGGGGTGGACGAAATTGGGGTTTCGTCAAGAGCAGGGAGAGATGAAACTTCTTGCACAGTGATAGGCCGAGCAGGGAAAAGTGCCATATGGAAGTGATAAAGCCTAGATATAAGGCCTTGGTGAAGGATAGTATAATTCTTTCCAGAATTAGTGGCTTCATTAAATTCTGCCACAGTGCTGTCAAGGGCATGATACAAGAAGAAAGGAATAGAAATGTACAGATGGTTCCTAAGGTGGTTGAGGAAATTAAAGTGGTAATAGTAGTAGACCCCATACCTTCCTTCCAACGTGAAATATTTCATTATCATCAAATAGACTTTATCCCATGGCTCCGACAGTGCCTCGCGGTCAAAGCCACCCTGCAACTTGACAGGTTTCTCATCACCGCGAAAAAACTGATTTAGGCTGACCTAGTCTAGAACTTTCATGGTTTTCTTCCAAGTGTGACCACTATTCAGGAGCCCAGTAACTCTAGCAATGACCTCCTTAGAAACTTCGAAGGAAATTACACCAATGGTGACCCTACCCTCCTTCCATGAGGTGACAAACTTGTGAGACAAGCCCTCATCATGACCAGTCATGGCCTCCATGTACTGTGAAATTTTTCCTTCTTTACAGATATGCCACATAGTGGCATCCTATTTCCACTCATCACACCTGTCTGGCTCCACACGTACTCTGTCCCCACCCATAGAGCCCACACCAAAGACGCCGACAACCAGAACAGGGGAACCAGGGTAGAAGAGTTGGTAGTCAATTCTAGAAGCATCGATAGGAAACAAGCCAACACAAAGTGACCATAATAGTCAGAAATAGAGACAATAAATGTGACTTCTCGTAATCCACGCAAGGGAAATATCTCCCTTGTGAAAATCACCCACATCAAGTAAGGGCATGATATCGGCGTAGTACTGAGCCGTCACAAAAAATCTTGTGAAATCTGCAAGCTTAAAAAGTTGATCACAAAAGTTTAGGGGGTTCAAAAAATAATGACGCCATTGTCCAGTGGGGATAGGAAGATTCGCCATATCACCAGCCCACAAGAGGTCATACAAGCTAGCAAACCCACATATGAGGCCCATCACCTCACATAACGGCCAATTATTCAAAAGCTAGCTCCCGCTAGAAAACCCAACCAAAGTTAGAAGGAGCCCGACAAAAATAAGTAAGCACCATCTAAGACTCATCATTTAAATGTTTGAGATCTTCCTTTAAACACACCAGAGCCAAGGGGGGCAAAGAAACCTCATTTCGCCAACACCTAAGCCCTTCAATATCAAGATCCGCCGCCGCGAGGCTGTCAGTAGTCACATTCCCTTCTTTGAAGACGTGCTGGATAGAAAAGTCATGAAGAGCATTTAGAAGAGGAAAAATGTCCTCTAGAATACCTTTAAGGGACCATCCCACTTTCATCTTTCCTTTAGTGGCTTCCACAATTAGCATTGAGTCCCCTTTGATTTCCAAAGTCTTGGCACCAATTGACAGTGCAATCTTAAGACCTCGGAGGAGGGCCATGCCCTTAGCCTGATTACTAGTATGATTGCTCAAATTCCCCGCATAGGCAGCAACCAAGCTGCCAGAATGGTCCCTGATTATACCTCCAGCAGCTGACATCCATCCCCTAGCTGCCCCATCAAAGTTAAGCTTAACCCAGGGCGGTTTAGGGTTTCTCCATCTAGTATGCTTCCTGATAATTGATTTGGAGTTGTCAAATCTCAAGATCTCATTGGGTAAATTCTAGGCGGTAGCAATGTTTCTATCCCAAGCAGTCAGGGGATTAATATGCTTCTTCCATTTGCATGTTGAGATATTATCCAGGAGCAACTTATTAAGGATTATCAAAAGACCATCCACATTGTTAGCCTTTTCTCTGAAGATCCTGTTATTTCTTTCTTTCCACAAGCACCAACAGATGTGGGGTGGAATAAGTTGCTAGAGCAGTTTAATTGAGGGATGATTGGAGGGGAATTTCCAATTTAAGATGAATTAGTGGATATCTCTATTAAAGACCCAAGAGATGTTTAGTCTCTGCAAAACATTCTGCCAAACCAGGGAAGTGAACTGGCAATGAATAAAAAGATGGGGGATGGTTTCTTCTTCCTTTCTGCAAAGAGTACACCAATTAGGGAATTGAAAAACCCTCTCGACAAGGTTATCAATAGTTAAAATTTTTCCATGGATGGAGGTCCACCAGAAGAAGTTTATTTTAGGGATAAGCTGATGAAGCCAAACCTTTCTCCAACACTGCTCATCACCACCAAACCTAAGAAGCAGCAGATAAGCAAACTTAACAGTGAACTCCCCAGAGTGATTCTTTGACCAGAAAATTCTGTCCTCCTTGGGAAATAGAGGGAGTCTAGTCATTTTCAAAAGCTCTTGAAGCTCCATAACCTTTGGCAGAAGGTTAGGCCAATGTAAAAAAGACAACTTCAAAACTTTCCATCTGGCTCTGGGTGAGGTATAATCATAAATGTAAGTACCAAAGAGGTTTTCAGCATGATCCCTTAATATATTAAAGTGACTGTCAGCAAGGGGTCTGCTCCCAATCCAGCTGTCCTCCCAGAACCTAATTGATCTCCCATTACCAATTTTCCATCTGACCCCTTCCTTCAAGAGGGATCTACTCTTAAGGATATTGTTCTAAATCTTGGATCCCGGAGGGAGGTCAATCAGGTCCAAAGCTCTAAAAAAATGTCTCTGATTAAGGTATTTAACCTTCATTATATTACACCATTCTTCCCTTTCCTGAACCAAACTCCAGCCAGTCTTGGCAATAAGGGCTTTGTTCAAATTAGTAATCTTCCTGATCCCCAGGCCCCCTTGACATTTGGGGTGACAGACAGTGTCCCAATTTACCAGGGCAAGTCTTTTCTTTTCCTCCATTCCCGTCTAGAGAAAGGACCTTTGAATTCTTTCCAAATTTTCAGCCATGGAGCTTGAAATCCTAAAGAGAGAAAGAAAGTAGACTGGAATTCCTTAAAGGGAGGCTTTAAGAAGTTGGAGTTTACTAGCATTACTAAGAAGTTGGCCTTTCCAACCAGCAAGTTTCTTTTGCATTCTCTCCAGAATACCATTCCAAAATTTGTGTGACACCTCCTTAATAGTAAGCAGCAGGCCCAAGTAGATACCCAGAAGAGAAGCACTCAGGCAACCCAGGATGGCTAAAATCTTAGCTTGGAGATTAGCTCTCGTGTTGAAGAAATAGACACTGCTTTTGTTATAATTTATACATTGGCCAGAAGCACAAGCATAATGCTGTAGGAAGCATTTCCATTCTCTAGATTCAATCACAGAGGACTTTCCAAAAAGGAACATGTCATCAACAAAATGTTGGAGAACAGAGGGAGGAAGGGTGGAGGCAGCTCTAATCCCCTGAATTTTCCCTGAGTTGAGCAAGGAAAGAAAATTCCTTCCCAAAACCTCAGCCACCATGATGAATAGGTAGGGAGAGAGGGGATCCCCCTACCTAAGTCCTTTACCAGCTTTAAAGGAACCCTAGGGGATCCCATTGACAAGCATCGAATACTGAACAGATTCCACACACTCCCTAATGATACCAATCACTCTATCATTAAAGCCAAGCTTAGCAAGGACAAAATACAAAAACTTCCATCTGACCCTATCATAGGCTTTGGAAATGTCAAGTTTAAAAGCCATACCTTGGTTCTTGCTTTTCTCCATAGAATGAATTATTTCATGAGTCATAATAGTAGCATCCAGGATTTTCTTTCTTGGCACAAAATTCTGACATCTACTGATAATTTTGTCTAAAAGTGGCTTCAAACAGTCGACAAGGACTTTGGAAAAGATTTTGTAGACCATGTTACAAAGACTTATAGGTCTGAAGTCAGTCATGTGTATAGGATCCTACACTTTAGGAACAAGCACAATGAAAGTATTGTTTAATTTCCTTAACAATTTACCAGTCCTAAAGAAATCTTTAACAGCCATAGTAATATCATAGCTGACAATGTCCCAATATTCTTGAAAGAAGGCTGGATGGAAACCATCCGGTCCTGGGGCCTTATAGGCACCCATAGCAAACACAATAGTCTTAACCTCATCCTCAGTCATAGGGGCACAAAATTGACGATTATCAGACTCACTAATACCAAGCAGGAGGTGACCCAGGAGCCTTGTCTGAAGATCTTCAGAGGGGGGGTGCCAGTGTCAGAGTAGATCAGTCTAAAGTACTTTTCAACAACCTCTTCGATTTTATCAGCCTCCTTGACTTCCTGATTAGAATCATTCATCAAACACTTGATGGTATTCCTCTTTTTATGTCTGTTGGCTGTCCTATGGAAAAAGGAAGAGTTCTTGTCACCCTCCTTGAGCCATTGAATCCTTGAACTCTGCTTCCAATATATTTCTTCTTTACTTAAAATATCCCTCCAGTTTTCTTCTTCAACATGAACAGGTTGCTGAGAATGACCTGAGGCCATGAACCTTTGGAACCCTTCAAGCTTGTCCTTGATCATCTTCTTAGTTTTGAAAAAGTCACCGAAAGTCGCCTTGGACCAGCCTTTGGCTTCTTTCCTAAGAAGATCTAGTTTTTGGGATATTTTATACATAGCTCAGCCTTGAACAGGGTAGCTCCACCAATTCTCAATGAGTTTTCTAAAATCATGGTGAGACATCCACATTATCTCAAATCTAAAAGGGTGTGGTCCCAAAAAAGGTTTTTTCAGACCACTAAAGGATGATAGGATTATGATCAGAGATGGTGCTGGGGAGGGAGGTAAGAGAGGCATTGCAACCAATATCCCAACCAGCATAGACAAGGAACCTATCTAGCCGAACCTGAATAAGTTGACTGCCTTTCCTATTGTTCGACCACGTAAAAGGACTTCCCTTTAACTCCAAGTCTAACAAACCAGTAATGTTAATAAAATCTGCCAGATCATTCATACTATCACTATAGTCTGTCAAGCCACCAAGTTTCTCTAAAGGAAAAAGGGGGGAATTAAAGTCTCCAGCCACCATAAGCCACTCGTTGTTGTTACTCATTATCAAGGATGACACTTCCTCCCATATCTTTTTTCTTCCACCTCTAGAATTTGGCACATAGATATTAAACAAATGCCAGGTTAGATTGTCAATTTTAAGAGTCACAGCAAGGTAATTCTGAGAAAAGGCAAAGGCATCACTCAAAAATTTAGCAGGATTCCACAAAGTAGCCACACCTCCCGAAGCACCATCTGCCTCGCTATAAAAGAAGGCAGATCCCAACCAAATTTTATTAACGATAGAGGAAAACGACTGGTAGGTCATTTTGACTTCCTGGAGTAGTAGGACATCTAACTTCATATCAAAAATATATTGCCTTAAGGCATATTGTTTTAGACGACTATTTAGTCCTCTCATGTTCCATGAGAGGAACTTCATTTATTTCCTTTGTGGGTTGAATCAAGGGTAGATTTCCTATTGCTGGAAATATCCCTGGCCGTGGCTTTGTGCCTAGATAGTCTTTCTAAAGGTCTTCTAACTCTACTTTCCGTTCCAACATCCACTTTCTTATTCCTTGTTTTTCTTTTTGGGTTCTGCCAATCCTCCAAGCAATCACTCTCCACCAAGACTATCAATTTAGAGCTCGGGGAGAGAATAAAAGACTTAGTTACCTCTAGAGAGCAGTCCTCTGAAATAGCCAGTTGGGGAGTAGGAATACGTGAGTTAGTCAGACCAACTTTAGAGGGGGTAGAAAATAAAGCACCCTTGGGACACTGAGAAGTGGCCGAGACATCCACCATGGTCTCACAACCACGATTGTCAGCACCTTCGACATCCAACTTCTTCACGGCAGTAACCAAACACATATTAGAGACAGGAGAAGATCTAGAAGCTTTCTTTCCCAGACGGACAATGGAACTAGACACCAAATCCGCATCCAAAAGTGGAGAGACTTCACCCTTTTCCAACCCTTTAGAGCAGCTTATTTTCAAATTAGTTTCTATCTTTTCACCCGAGACAAGGGATTTTAGAAGTTCATTCAAGCCATCCGTAAAGGGGTAGTCATCAGACTCACTAGCCTTTAATGGCTCACCAACCCCACTAGTGCTTGGGTCTAGCAGTTTATCATGTAACTCCGACGGGCAGGACATATTTTTATCCTTCAACGGAGCCTCCTTTATAACAACCTTCTTGCAGTCAAAAATAACATGACCCTATTTGCCACACTTCTGACAGAACAAGGTGGCATTCTCGTAAACAATAGCTTGAGTCCACTTCCCCCATTTGGATTTAAGAATGATAAAGTTGGGAAGAGCTTTATTAATTGAGACATTAACACAGAAGCGAGCAAACACTAACTTGGATTTTTCCAAAGTGACCACATCCGCCGCCACAAAACTTCCAAAGGAGTTCCCAATCCATCGGAAAATCCTTTCATCCCAAAATTCCAATGGGAGGCCAGGCAAACGGACCCAAACAGGGGCCGACCGGGTAAGATCCGCCGAGGGGTCAAAACCTGGCCTCCATTTAGCCAAGGAAAGAAAATGTTTTCCATAGGCCCAAGTACCCGAGAGGACCAGCACCACATCCTCCTCAGCGTTAAACTTAAATAAGAAGAGACCACCAGGCATTACCAAGATAGACACGCTACCCTTCAACGACCATTTACCATTAACCCATCTACGAACCATATCAATCGTTGGTCGAAAAGCCAAGAATCTACCCACCAATGCGAGGTGAAGCAAACCAACAACCTCCTCCATTAGCTCATCAGGAAGGAAAAGCTCAAGCGCTCATTAGTAAGGGCTATATCGTGACTACTGTAGCCTCTAAAGCCATATTTCCTGAACC